>CAUYSK010081637.1:0-31164 GCA_963575035.1 Avahi laniger
TGATGTTCTCAAAAATGCTAAAAGAATAGATCACGTAGAGGGAAAAAAATTGAGATGATCACTAGCAGACTTTTTGACAACACTTTATGTTGGAAAAAATGGAGTAACATATTTAAGATTCTCAAGGAAAGAAAATGTTACTCAAGGATTTTATATCAGGCAAAACTGATCTTTAATTACAAAGGTCACAGAAAAAGTGTTATCAGGAAATTAGGGAATACTGTTCCCATGAGCTCCTCCTACTAAATCTACTAGAGAAAGAGCTTTAAATCAAAATGTCTAGGCCAGGTGCGGTGATTCACCCCTATAATCCTAGCACTCCGGGAGGCTGAGGCAGGAGGATTGCTTGAGGTCAGGAGTTCAAGACCAGCCTTAGCAAGAGTGAGACACCGTCTCTACTAAAAATAGAAAAATTAGCCAGCTGGTGGTGGCGCTTGCCTGCAGTGCCAGCTACTCAGGAGGATGAGGCAGGAGGATCGCTTGAGCCCAGGAGTTTGAGGTTGCTGTGAGCTAGGCAGACACCAAGGCACTCTAGCCTGGGCAACAGAGTGGGACTCTGCCTCAAAAAAAAAAAAAGAAAAAAGAAACCAGGAATTCTTGGAGAAATGGTTGATTTCTAGTCTAGGCAGGAAATGTACAAGACATGCCTGGATCACCTTAACCACTCAAACAGCAGGAAGCTATCAAGATTACTAAAGCCAGGAGAACTCAGGAGCCCACTGAAGAAGAGACTCCCACCAGTCAAAGATGGGACAATTTCAGTCTCAGTAAAAATTAAAATTTCAATGGACTTAAGCCCATCAAATATATTTAATTCAGTGAATTCATAACAATTTAAAAAAGAAACCACCCTGGCCTGGTGCAGGGGCTCACACCAATAATCCCAGCACTTTGGGAGGCTGAAGCGGGAGGATAGCTTGAGGTTAGCAGTTAAAGACCAGCCTGGGCAACATAGCAAGACCCTGTCTCTACAAAAAAAAATAAGAAAATTAGTCAGGCATTGTGGTGCACACCTCTAGTCCTAGGTACCAGGGAAGCTGAGATGAGAGAATCACTTGAGCCCAGAAGTTCAAGGCTGCAGTGAGCTATGATCAAACCACTGCACTTCAGCCTGAGTGACAGAGCAAGACTCTGTCTCTAAAAAAATTTAAAAACAAAAACAAAACAAAACAAACCCAACCAAATCTTAATTGGCCACCTTCTGAGAACGACATGAAACCAATTCTTGAAAATTGGGTAAATCAAAGGAAAAAATCAAGCATTTATCCTGCTTTTCCTAAGTGAATTGCATCACTGGGCGGTCAAATAACAGACTGAGGGGAGTCCATCCTTATAAAACTATTCCAGCTAATAAATAAAACAAAAATGATAGACTATCACCATTCTGCAATCCTCCATGAATTAACAGATCCAGACATTGAGGATCAACAGCTGCTATCATCAAAAAAGAGTGAAAAACTGGACCTCATGTGCCTTCCAGTGAAAGAATACACCGCCCCCTGCAATCTCGCCAAAGGCATCAAACCTGGGTCTGATCAAGCCTCTGGACCCAGATGCAGGAAATAGGGGGCGAAGGAATTAGGCTGAACTGCACCGTGAGTGTGCATCTTTCTTGTTATTGGGACTGTGGGAAACTTCACTGATCAAACGGCCCAGGTCTTTCAACAAATAAATTATTTTTTTAAAAAGGAAGGAGCATGGTAAGGCAATCTGCAGATTAAAAGAGACTTAAAAGACACATCAGGTTTTTTTTTTTTAATGGGCAAGGCTAAACTCAGTGGGTCAGAATGCTCACTTGGGTGATAAAACTAGAGATGCAAGGAAGTAATTAATATAAAAGTTGGGACGGTGTTTCCTTTTGGAAGGACAGAAGGGAATGCGATCAGGATGGGGTACAGGGTTTGGGGGTTGCTGGCGAAGTTCTATTTCTTGACCTGAGTGCTAGCGATATATATGGGTGTTTGCTTTATAACAATTCACTCATCTGTGCATTTGTTTTGTGTGGCTTTTTATATTTGTGTTTTATTTTACAATAAAAGAGTAAAAAAGGTGTTAAGAAAATCTAGGAGTGTTAGCACGACAGCAGCCAACCGATGGGAAGGACGGCAAGGCAGAAGAGCGTAGAGACCAAGCAGCAAATCGGCTGGAACCAGTGTCCTGCGGACTTGTGTTTCAGGAACCTGCCACGTTGAAGGTAAGTGACCGCAGCTGCACTGTTTTGATTAAACGTTGCCATGTAACATTTTAAATTATTTTTAAAAGTTTATAACAAATAACATGCTTCAAAGTATCTCAAGGGAAATCCCAGTTCAAAATGACCTCTTGGATGTCTACCGGAATTGCAAAAGGCTGTTGGGCACTGGGTTCTCACAAACACGAGATTACACATCTCACACTCCATGAGATGTGCAGTGACCAGCACCGTACCCCCCCGCCCCGCGGTTCATCTTTCTGCTGATACTGTTAAAAACAACAAAAGCCAGGCATGGCGGCACGCGCCTGTAATTCCAACGACTCAGGAGAGGCCGAGGCAGGAGGACTATTTGACCCCAGGAGTTGGAGACCACCCTGGGCAATATAGCAAGACACCATTGCAAAAAAAAAAAAAAAAAGAGAGAGAGAGAGAGCAAAGAAAACAAACCAAAGACAACAGCAATGGAAACAAAATGTAAAGAATGAAACATGGAGATAAGCTTTGTAGTAGAACCTGACTGGCTGGAGAGATAGCAGCCTTTGAGAGTTCACAGAAAACGAGGGCAGTTGTACCAGTTTTATTGAGGGGTAAGTAAGACCCTGTAGCAGTTCAGAGCACAGTGTGGAAGGCAGCTGAGCAGCCAGGGTGTGAACCCCAGCTTGGCCAGGCATTGGCAGCAGGTTGTTTTACCTCCCTAAACCTCAATCCCACACCTGTAAATGAGCGTTAACAATAGTGTCTTTCTCAAAGGTCCATTCTAAAGATGAAATTGAATAATGTGTACGAAGCACTCAGCACAGCGCCTGGCCCATCCTAAGCAGTCAATAATGTTTGCCATGATTACTGGAGTGGTAAACATCTCCAGAAACATAAGGAACTCTCTATTTGATAAACATTTGGTTTGAATGCAGGGTGCTTTCGCCAACGTAAGAAGTGCTGTTTTTATAAACCTATGATCTTCAACAATAAAAAGTCACTGCTAGTAGAAATTAAGTATATGTGATTTCCAACACCTTCCATATCATTGTTTGATTTCCTCCCAACCACCATCATGGGTGGTTAGTTTCAATTCCAGTAAAACCTGGGATGATTATTCTCAGGAACAGTGATGGCCTCGGCTGGACAGCCTAGGGCATGGGAGCCCACGGCTAGTGCAGATGCTACCTGTGTCCCCAATAACCACGTCCCTCTGCCTTCTCCCTACCGGCACAGCCAATCTCTTACCATAGAGCTTCTCCCTCAGCACCCACTGCTCACTTTCAAGGGAAGCTGTGACTCAGTTCTGGCCAATGAGGCTTTAGGAAAGATTTTACCCCTGATGAAAAAAGGCAGACACTACAAGAGAAGGAATTTATCTCTGCCCTCTCTGGGTCCCGCCTCTTCACGCACATACACACCCACTTCCTTAGAATGAGGTTGGCAGGAGCCCATGTACCTGCTGCTGAGGAAGCTATTTTCTGCCCAAGAACTGGCAGGTCTGCAGATCAAAAGGTAACATGCTAAAGACGAGAGGGCAGAAGGACAGACAGAACCCGGTCCCTGAAGACACTGCTTGAGCCACTGACCCAACCCTGGACCTGCCCAGTCCCAGACTGCCATTCATATAAGATGATATTAGTTGAACATTCTCCTGCCGGCAGCCTAAAGCACCCTGATTGCTATGGACTGGATGGTGTCCTTCCTGCTATGGTGTGAATGCATGTGTTCCCCCAAAATTCGTCTGTTGGAACTTAAACCCCCCAGGGATGGCAATAAGAGGTGGGGCCTTCGGGAAAGTGATTAAGTCTTGTAAGAAGGGAGCACCCCAGTGCCTCGCCCTCCCATGTCTCATTTCCTCTGCCGTGTGGAGACACAGCACTCACTCCTTTGTGCCCCCTTCTGCCACATGAGGACACAGCAAGAAGGCGCCATTCTGGAAGCCAAGGGCAGCCCTCATCAACCACCAGGTGTGCGGATGCCTGCATCTTGGACTTCCAGCCTCCAGAACTGTGAGAAAATAAGTTTTTCTTGTTTAAACTACTCAGTCTATGGTATGCAAACTAATATATCATGACTACACAACACGAAGGGCACCCATAAAAGGAACAGAACTTACAAGATATCAATTAAAGGGTAAAATTAGGAGTGGATATGCTTGTAGAGAACTGAGAGTCGGGTATGCAGGAAGAGTAGAGCAGTTAATCCTCTGCCCCCACCATCTGTCTCCACGAGTCACGGCCCAGCCTCTTCCATCTGCCTCATGTCCCAGATGTCGTGGCCGGAAGGCCCTGGTGCACTGGCCTCTGGGGCCGCAAACCTGGGGGGTGGCTGGCTAGACAGGAGGGCTGAGGCAAGGCTCAAATTAGTCCATTTCATACGTGTCGGTCTCTGATCAAATATTTAAATCAAGGGGGGAAAGCAGTGGTTCTGCTAAAATTAATACTATGTATCATTAGCAGTAGACCTTTATTATTCATAATTTCCATGGCCCCTGTTAGAATGATATTGAAAACTCACAAAACACAGAAAGAGGGAAGAGAGTCTCAAGTACTGGCACATCTCAAAATGCAAATGAAGAAGAAGAAGAAGAAGAAGGAAGTCATAGAAGATGGCTTCAATGGGAGGGGGGAGGGCTGGGCATATTCACACCAGATGGGTGTGGTGTGCACTGTCTGGGGGATGGACACGCTTGAAGCTCTGACTTGGGGGGGGCAAGGGCAATATACGTAATCTAAACATTTGTACCCCCATAATATGCTGAAATAAAAAAGAATAAATAAAGAAAATGGCTTCAAAGAAATCATAGTCTCTTCTCCATTTTCCCGCTGTCCACCATTACAAAATGAGAAGGGCACTCAGAGAACGGAATAGATGTCTGGAGGTGCCAGGACCTCGGGACGGGGGAGCAGGCCTGGTGGAGGGAAAACAAGGCACCTGGGAGCCTTGATTTGGGCCTGTGCTCTTCCAAGCGGAGCAACCTGCGGTGTCCTGAACTCAGGGGCAGGCTGATGCATGATGTCGGCATTGTCAGCGACTCAAAAATCTACATTTTCCACGAACGAACACTGAGCAGATGCTCCACTGTCTCTGTTTCATGGGTTTCAATTCCTGGATCTATTTGTGGGACGTCACTGTTTTGGTTGTTATTTTCTGCTCTTGATGTAGTTGCTTGTCAACATTTTTCAACCCAGTGAAGACCTACTTGAAAAACCACTTTGTTATTTCTTAAGATGGGTGCACAGGTGTTCATTTTGTATATACAGGTTCATTTAAATCTTCTTTAAACTTTAAAGCCACTCTCTACTTTCAAGACATTTGCTCTTTTCACTGACAAAAAAAAAATCCCTACATATATCCACTGCCTAAAGAAACGTCTTTAGAGAACAAGACCAGAAAGCAGGTCTCCCAGGGTAGAGGTTCTCAATTTGCTATGCATCGGTCACCTGGGGACCTTGTCGGAATACGGAATCCCGGACTCAGCCTGTGGAAACGCCGCAGCAGGTGGGAGCCCAGAAATCTGCACCTTCTGCATGAAGGTTCCCAGGTGATTATGACTTCCAGTCAGATTCAGAGCTGCAGCCCCAGATGAGCCCTAAAATACAGCACACTGGACAGGTTCAAAGTTTCATTCAGTGCATCATCTTTGTAGCTGCCCAGATAATCACATTCACAATCTGGCCCACCTGGGCAGAGCCGCAGGTACAGAGGGCAGGGACTCCTCGCTTCCTCAAGAGGCTTCCTATTTACACAGGGTCTCTTACCCTGGCAAGCAGTGGCAGCCGTTTCTTTAGGTACTATCAGTCATTCCAGGCCGTAAAAGCAAAGGAGCAAAAAGGCTAAGTGTGTGCAAACAGAGGCCATTACTGGAAGCTGGAGCGCTTTCATTTGCCTCTACAGGTACAGTCCGTGAGTCACTGGGGGCTCATCTCTGCACAAAGGCAAGAGAAATTCCATCACTAAGTCAGGACTGCTCTGCCCTCCAAGGGCAGTGAAAGTACTATGTAACCAAACATCAGCCATTTCCCGGAAAACTATCTCATCCATTTAAAGAGAAAAGAAGGGGCGAAAAAGTTGTTTCCTGGTCACAGAATGGTGGAATCAGATACTGGACGTATTTCTCAAAGGTTAAACTTTAAGTCATCAAAGTTTGTTCTGAACTTTGCAATCTATTGCCAACACTGTGCCTGCATTTTTTCTCAGAAGACCATGGTATTTCTTGTTGTGTCTGCATGTGTGTGAGAATCTGAACACAGTCAGATGAGAGCCCAAGATAGGAAAGGATGAGTGTAGCTAGGCCTCCATGGCACGCACCACAAACTCTGTCTTCCCCATTCCTTTTCATTTTTTTGAGACAGGGTCTCGCTCTGTTGCTAGGGCTGGCTAATTTTTCTATTTTTTGTAGAGACTGGGTCTCACTTTGTTGTCCAGGCTAGTCTTGAACTCCTAAGCTACAGTGATCCTCCTTTCTCAGCCTCCCAAGTAGCTGGGACTACAAGAGATAGCCACAACACCTGGCTTGCAAGTCATTGTTAATATTCTAGATAGTAACACAATTATCTTTTTTGTAGATTTTTTGGGATGCCTGTTCCCTGCCCATACATGTTAATCATCTCCCCCACCCACTGCCCACTTTTTGAATTTTTACATGCAATTTAATAAATAAAGTTTAGGGAGGTGGACTATCATCTATAATACCTCCCTGTGAAATATGAATCCCTTAGATATTGAATGCTTTCTGTTAAGCTCTTTGCATTGACAAATGTAGACTTTATAAACCATTATATTCATCTAGATTACCTGATTTATTTATGATTTCAGAATCATAAATAAATCATTGAGTATAGGCCAGGCACGGTGGCTCACGCCTGTAATCCTAGCACTCTGGAAGGCCGAAGCAGGAGAATTGCTTGAGGTCTGGAGTTCAAGACCAGCCTGAGCAAGAGTGAGACCCCATCTCTACTAAAAACAGAAAAAAATTAGCTGGACAACTAAAAATATATAGAAAAAAGTAGCTGGGCATGGTGGCGCATGCCTGTAGTCCCAGCTACTCAGGAGGCTGAGGCAGAAGGATTGCTTGAGCCCAGGAGTTTGAGGTTGCTGCGAGCTAGGCTGATGCCACAGCACTCTAGCCTGGGCAACAGAGCAAGACTCTGTCTCAAAAGAAAAATCATCGAGTATAGTAAGTTTCACCAACAGTATAGTGAACCTGCACAAATGGGCCTTTTAAATATTTTCTTTAAGGGAGACTTTTACTCTATTATGCCTTTTGTTCTGATGTGTTTACATTTAGCAAGAAAAGAGGTTGTATGAGTTGAAAAATCACCTTCGTTGTCTCTTAATTTTCTTTTTCTGATGATTTTGCTAGACATAGTCTTCATCTGTATGTTGAAATGTCATGAGGCCAAGGGTGTTCTGGGATCCTAAACAGAATGTCAGATTGGGTGGGGGTGGAGTTGGACACATTGCATGGGCCAAGAACAGCGTATTTTATGAGGCCTGTTCTTTGCAATTCTAATTCTGTTGAAATTGGAGGAAAGGGTGTGTGGAGAGAAATGATTGCATCCAAACGCGTTAGGAAATGCCGCGTTGGGGGAGGAGCAGGTTTCTACATGGTTTATGGCTTGGGGAACTTCAAATAGTTGATTTTTGAAGTTGAGCTGCCACAGTGCCGGGCACTGCAGAGGTCTTACACTTAATTGATCCAATTAATTCTCATCTGCTGGCGTTAGCCCAAACTGGAAGCCACACACTTCCCTCTCGGAGATTTCATCTGTACTCAGAATCGAGCTTTGCTCCGCACCGCTACCCCGCAGTGCCTTCCCCACGCCTCGGTTTTTGCCTGATACAAACTGAAGGGATTGAACACGGGATAACCCCCAGCAGGCAGGGGCGAAACAGTAATGACAAATAAGGGCTGCCTGTTCTCTCACAGAGGGGAAGGGAGTGGGCACAGGGCCCATTAGTACCCGGGACACTGACTTTGGCAATGAGGACACGCACTGGGGCCAACCTGGGTAGCAGAGTGGACACTTGGCCCCGTCTGGCATCGTCAGGCAACCTTGGCGCTGATACAGTCGTTACGTGAAGGCGCTGCGTGGTGCCAGATTAACTCTTATCGCCTCGCCCCTCCTCACGCTGCCCACATCCTGCATTTAATACCGAATGCACACAGTAAGAACTCGACAAACACCGAAAAGGCGCTTTTAACACCCAACCTTCATGTTGCCCTGTGGCTAAGAATTCACTTCCTGTTTTCTTGTTTTGGGTTTTGATGACTGTGGCCCTGGTACTAATGTCCTTAGTGTGCTGTCCAATAGCTGAAAATGAATGATTTGTGGAGGGGTCAAAAAAAAAAATCAGAGAACCTTGTGGCAGAATGTAAATGGGGTCAGTTAGTTTTTATTCTACATTTTGGCCTGAAGAGGAGGAAATGAGCTACAAGGGGAGAGCAGATAATTCTGGAATGTTAGAGGACCTTGGAAATGGGTTTAAGGACCCTGGCCTTAAAGCATAAAGTTCACCAGTATTCACGTTTACAGGTGTCTGGCTCCTCAGTCCAGCTTGCAGGAGGGCAATAGAGTAAGAAGAAAGAAATAGCCCCCCGGCCAATCCCTTCTCTAAGCCTGGCTCTTACCCCTTCAAACCAAATTCATTTAGTTCAAGCCTTTCCCACTCCCAACTCTTACTTATTTTAAAAAATTAGATTCTCAGCTGGGCATCCCTGTAGTCCTAACACTTTGGGAGGCCGATGCAGGAGGACAGCTTGAGGCCAGGAGTTCAAGACCAGCCTGGGCAACATTGTGAGACCATGTCTCTACAAAAAAAAAAAAAAAAAGCCAGGCACAGTCGTGTGCACTTGTAGTCCCAGCAACTCGTGAGGCTGTGGCAAGGAGGATCACTTGAGCATAGGAGTTCGAGGCTGCAGTGATCTATGACTGTTCCACTGCACTCCAGCCTGGGCAACAGAACAAGATCCTGTCTATTAAAGAACAAACAGACAAAAAACTCAAAAACTTGCTGACCTAACTCACCATGACAGATCTAATTAGAAGGTGGCAATAAGTGTTTCCAAGTGTTTAATTAAGTGCGATAATTATTTCTTTCCTTAAAGAGAGATGGAGTCACATGTTTACATTGCAAAGTATAGAGTAGAAACACTTTTGTGTAATACAGGATTCAAACCAGGATAAAATCTCTGCTGCGATAAGCAGCGCTTTCAGTGATTTATCCCCTCTTAACTTTCATATGCCAATACACAATGGCTTCTTAAAAACTACGCTGTTCTGGTTATTTCCTTTCACCACACAGCTTTGTTATCCTTACAGCTCGAGGAATAATTTCTACTCAAAATGTCATTTCCCTACCAACATCTCTTAACTGGATTCTTATCAAGGAAGTGGAGGGAATTTTACGGGTATTCTACTTCAGCAAGAACGTAGCAAGAATAAACTGAGATGTAGAAGAACTCAGAGACTAGTAGAACTAGATGGGATCCCAGCAACCAGGCAATTATTTTATAGGTGAAGAAACCATTTTATAGAATAACTCAAGTACAATACTGCTGTTACGATAGCAAAGCTTTCAATTAACTTTTCTTAAAATGTGGAAATATGCCCTGCATTGAGAGAATATTGATCCCCTCCAATAAAAATAATTTACGTAGGGATGGAATTATCAGTGTTAAGCAACCCAAGGATTAGGCACTGGGCACTTTACCGCTGCAGGTTCATTCCTTATATGGGATACTGCTCTTTCTACCTAGTGCTGTGTTTTACAAAATCAGTTGGTTTACAGTATGGTGTCACTGAGTCAATAAGCATCTGTTAGGTGCCCAAGCCTGGTTGGCCAGCTTGGTTTTGAACGTTCCCACCAGCCAGCCTGGGGCTGAGGGGCCTGGACACTCACCAGGTGTCTTTGCGGCAGGTGCTGAGTATTCGAGCGACACACGTGCACTCGTGTACACACACACACACACACACACACACACACACACCCCTTTCTTCTTCAAAGGAAGTCGCCACTGAACAATCTCACAGCAAAGCTCTGGCCCCTGCCCGTTTTACAATGCAGAGTTGGACTGCAATCTCAGGCCAGCATCTCAGTCTGCAATCTGGGACATCCTGATAACCCGGGCAGTCCTTTCGCAGGCATGTGCGGTTACCAGAAGGACATGACAAACAGCGCGAGGCCAGTCTACAAAAGGAAGGAAGAAACGGCGAGTGGGGCTCCGAGCAGGAGACTGAGGTTAAGGGGTCGGCCGGAGTCGGTAGGAGTTCCTTGCAGGGGGTCTCGGAGCCTGCCTGCAACACAGGAACTGTGTGAACCCACTCCGGGGAGTTTCCGAGGCTGTGCGCTCCCGCACACACCCCTGCGCACACCCACTCACACTGTTCGTGCATACGCACCCGCGCACACCCACTCACACTCACTCCAGAAACTCGCAGAGCTGGAAGCGCGCAGCCGGGCGGCCGAGAGAGCCTCGCGAGGTGTGTGCGGGACGCGCGCGTCCAGGGGGCACTTACTCGAAGGAGGGGGCGCGGCGGCGCCTGGACGCTGGGACGCGAGCTGGGCGATCTGGCGACGCGGAGCACCTTAGCCGCTCGAGGGCTCGCGGGCACCCGCCGACCTCAGCTGAGCGCGGGCCAGAGCCGGCGGGAGTAGAGGAGCCAGGGGCCGGGGGCGGGGATTGGAGGCGGGGCGGGGCGGGGGCGGGGCGGGGAGGAGGGGCCGAGGGCGGGGCGGGGCCAGGGACGGGGCGGGGATTGGAGGCGGGGCGGGGGCGGGGGCGGGGCCAGGGACGGGGCGGGGCGCCCGGGTCGGGACCGGCCCGCGGAGGAGAAGGCGGGGAGGGACAGGGCAGCGGCCTGGGAGCTGGACCCAGACCGCCAGACGCAGACCTCTGGGCGCTACGGGCCAGGACCCGCTTGGGAGATACGCAGGCGAAGATGCTACCCCTCGGGCCTCTCAGTTTCCTCAGTTGCAAAAATGAGATACCAATCTCGTAGTGCGTTGAGATGGTTAAATTTGGTCACGCACATTTGCACCTTGCCTGGCGCGTAACAAGTACCCGTCAATGTCAGCGTCCGCTGCCATTATTATTAATAATATGACATTCCGTGAAAGCCCCTAAATCCCGCCTGCTCCTAACTTGCTTTTCAGCCTCTACTGACCTTAAATCTACCCGACGATCTCTGACGCGCTCCCGACTCCAGGTTGCCATTGGTGGGGGATTCCGGGAGTTAAGCCGCGGTGTCAGCCTCCCCGCGGACTTCACTGCGACTGCCCTTACCTGTGGAGCTGACGGCTCGCTCTCCTCAGGAGACTCCAGAGAGACCCCCAGGATGGGGCAGAATCGGGGTCTTCCTTCTGTTGAGGAGCCCTGACCTGGGGTAGACATTCGTGGGAGTAGATAAATCCATCCACACTGTAAACATCCGTTAAGCACCTACTACGCGGTAGCGCTGTGCAGGAGGCTGGGAATACTAATGAACATGTGCAGCTCATCGCTCTAATCCTCACAGCAACCCGTGATGTAAATCCTATAGCTACCCCAGTTTTACAAAGGGAAAAGGAGACATGGTAAAGCAAAAACGCCTGCCCAAAGAAAGTTACACGTCTAGGAAATGGTGGGGTTTGGCCGAGAGACAGGAGAGTAAACAAGATGAAATAGACAAAATCAGCACACGTTTGGGTTTAATGAAAAAGATAGGAACATGTATTATACAAGGTACAGCTTATTAAAAGAGGACACTGCCCTGTGGTTATAGCTATGGGGAGGGGAAATCACGAAAATCTTCCTGGAGGAGGTGATGTCTGAGCTAAGTTTGGAAAAAGGAACGGGAGCTTGACACTCTTATCCACACCTAATAAGTGGATAAGAGCCACCGTAAACATTTTCAAGCACTAAGCAGGACTGGAGGAAAAGTGGAGTAGTGGTTGGAATGAAGCTAAAACAATAAGACAGAACTACATTCAATTGCTTGCTTCCTACAGGAGCTAAAAAAAGAAGCATTAATTTGACCCTTGGTTGAAAGGAAGCCAGAAAGATTTTAAGCATGAAAGATCTGTCCAGTGTTGTTCTAGGAAGGTTAACCTGGAAAACAACATAGAAGATCGCAGAGCCAGGAAACTTGATTAAGAAATTAATGAAATATGTCGGGGTGAGATATTGCAGGAGGCAGAATAAGTGGACTTCCTAAAAGCTGTCCGCTTCTTAATGCCTGGAATCTATGAATATGTTACATTACATGGCAAAGAAATGTTGCAGGTGTGATTAAGGTTAATGACATTGAGATGAGGGATTATCCTGGATTATTTGGGTGAGCCCAATCTAATCACATGAGTCCCTTAAGTAGAAAAAGAGTGGATCAGAGAGATTTAATGTGTGAGAGGGGCTCAACCTGAGCTATAAGCTAAGGACTGTGTGTGGCCTGTAGAAACAGGGAATGGACCTCAGCTGACAGCCAACAAAAAATTGGGAATCACAGTCCTGTAACCACAGGAAGTATAATAAATTCTGCCAGTAACCCAGATGAGCAAGGAAATGGATCTTCCTTTAGGGCCCTTAGAAAGTAACTCAGCTCTACCGACACTTAATTTTAATAAGGAGAGTCATCCAGGTGGCTTTACGGAGTCTCTGGATTAACAGGCTCAGTCATTGGTGGTACCACTCAGTGGAGGGAGGGACAAAGGCACATACTTTCTTAATATCTCTAGAGTTTGCAGTGATGCAACGAAATGAGGATTCATCCCAACCTCCCCCACCCCCAAATAATTAGAAACCATCCCTGAATGCCCATTGGCAGTGATATTTGTCACCACCAACTCAGAGTTCTCTAAGTTGGATGACTTTGGATGAAACACAAACGCTTAATGAGACTTGGCGGCTTCTACTGCATGAGATGGACGGAAGAGCTCCATCTGCACAACTGCTGGGAGAGTTACCCAGGATGTCATGGTGCCTGAAACCTCAACCCCAGTAAGTCACCGTTGCTAGATTTCAGCCTCCCTTGGCCCCAGCTGCGCCCTGCAACAGCAAGCCCCACAGCCACCTGTACCTTTATCATCTTCATCTCTGACTTTCCGCACCCCAGCTACAACCTCCCATCCTTGCTCCCCACACTCTTCCTTTACCTGCTCTAGACTTATATTTCACCCATGGCTTCTTCTCCTATCCAGCCTACACCCCCAAAAGCCAGCACTTAGTCGCTCCCTTGCTAGTGCTCCCTTGTGCTTTCCCTGTATCCACCCAGCAAATCTTTCTAGTCATCCTCATTTTTCATATGGGCTACTCAAGAACCAAAAAGTGTGAAACTTGGTGCCTCTGCAGATCAATGACCTCTAATCTCAGCTGAGTGTGCCTGCAGCCTGGATGTCCTCCTGCATCATGGATGGGAAGGGGAAGGAGTTTAATCTTTACCTTGCCTTCAAGACGTCTTTCCCACTGTCTCCCCTTCCCGCTCTTGATATATGACCTCACTTCCTAGTTCACAGAAAACACAAATCAACGGAGAATTTTCTCCACGTCCTGCCCCAGCCACCAAAATGGCATCTGCATTCACACTCGTCTTGACTTCCTTTCCTCTTAGTGGATCAGAATAAACCCATTCACCAGTTCCCTGGGTTCTCCCTGAGCCCTCTCTTCTATCCACAGAGGCCACACTCCATTATCACCCCTTCTCTTTTATCCTCAACCTTTCAACTTCTAGGCTTTCCCTACAAAACACAAAAATACTAAAATTTTAAAAATAATGGTACGAAATTAAAAAAAAAAAAAGAACTACTAGTCTTTCTTTCCTTTAACGCTGGTAAGGACAGAGGGCTTTTTTTTTCTCCACATTATTTCATAGTGTGATGATGTTTAGAAATTAACAAGATAATTAACTTTGCTGTCTTACTTGGGCTAATGGATACTTGGGTCATTTCCTTTTCTAGCCAGCTTTTATGTGTTTCCAATTTGAGGCCATAAAAATGCATTAGAATCTAGGAAGCCCCTAATAACTAGTCCATTATTCAATGGCTAGATATATTTTAAAATAATTGTAGCTACAAGTAGATTAATGAATTCTCTCAGACCAAAAAAACCCCAAACCTCATAAATCACATGAAGTAGAGATAGCTGTTACTGTAGCTGCATGCCAAAAATACCTCTGTACATGCCTTCTATTTTTGCTCCTGCCCAGCTGAAGGTGAAGGAACTAACGCTAGACGAAGTCATGAAGTTTTAAAAAATCTTCTGCCCCAGTTTTCTTGTGTACTCTCTTGCTTCAAGCCTCTACTGTACTTACTCAATGCCAGCCTCTTCTTTTTGACGGTAAGGAAATAACTGCACGGCATTGCGATACGTGCAATGTGCAATAAAAACATACGCACGGATACTCTGGGAGGAGAGAGGAAGTGACTCACATTCCCTGAGGGAATGGGGAAGATTTCACAAAGGAGGTTCCATCCAATTGAGTCAAAAAGGCTGAACTGGAATTTGCCAGGCAGAAAAAGGATACTCCAGGCAGAGGGAAGAGACACAAGAAAGACAGTTTAACATTTTCCAGCAAGCTGCAAAGTACTGAAGCAATGATATGAAATTTAAATACAAGTTCTACTTGTAGCTCTTTGAGGTATCTCCATATTACTTTCCACAGAGGTTGCACTAGTTTGCAGTCCCACCAGCCATGTATGAGTGCTCCTATCTCTCTGCATCCATGCCAACATTTATTGTTTTCAGACTTTTTGATAAAGGCCATTCTCACTGGAGAAAAGTGATATCTCATTGTGGTTTTGATTTGCATTTCCCTGATGATTAGAGATGTTGAGCATTTTTTCATGTTTCTTGACTATTAGTCTATTTTCTTTTGAAAAGTTTCTGTTCATGTCCTTTGCTCACTTTTTGATAGGGTTGTTTGATTTTTTTTCTTGCTCATTTTCCTGAGTTCTATATGGATTCTAGTCATCAACCCTTTATTGGATTTGTAGCATGCAAATATTTTCTCCCATTCTGTAGGTTGACTGTTTGCTCTTATGATGTTTCCTTCGTTGTTCAGAAATAAATATGGCTGCAATTCCAGAAATAATGCTGAGTATGAATAGATTCCAAAGGATTTTTTAAAAGAAACCTTACTTAACACATGTCCAAGGCCAATACACTGCACTGGTTGAGTTCTGTTATTCAGCTCACATCTATGCATTGAATAGACTATCAATTGTCCTTGAGTAAAGTGCTTTTCCACTGTGGAGGGAAATGTGTTGTCACACTAACTGTTTCTATCACCCATTTGTATTTGCCTTGGGAGAACTCAAGAAAATGTTCTTGTTCCAAGGAGCCTTGTGAAACAATGTGATGCTCTAATGCAGCATTAGCTCCCTGAATTATAGACCATACACATACAGGAGACAACCAGCGGAAGGGAAAAGAGTCTTGAAAAACTCAAAAACAGATTGAGCTTTAAAAATAACCGTACTAATATCTGCAGACATTTCTAAAGTACTAACAGGCACATTTAAATAATCTATGTTCAACTTTTTCTAAGTACTCTGGAGGGTAACATTTTGGCCAGCATGGTGGCTCATGCCTATAATCCCAGCACTTTGGGAGGTTGAGGTGGGAGGACTGCTTGAAGCCAGGAGTTTGAGAACAGCCTGTGAAACATAGTGAGACCCTGCCTCTAAAAAAAAAAATAAATCAAAAAAATAGCTGGCTGTGGTGGTGCATGCCTATAGTCCCAGCTAGTCAGGAGGCTTAGCCTGGAGGATTGCTTGAGCCCAGGAGTTCAAGGTTATAGTGAGCTGTGACCATGCCACTGCACTCTAGCATAGGCAACACAGCAAAATCCTGTCTTAAAAAAAAAAAAAGTGTCCCTCCTGACACAAGACCCTTTACTCCACAGAGCAGCTCTCAAAGTCATTAAGTCATATTTGGTATAAAAATAAAGCTTTTTACACACACTGAACAAAACTATTTTTGATATTACTTTACTGAGTGGGGTTTAAAGGAGTTTGGAAAAATGTTATCCTCTTCTTCCCTTCCCCCATGTTAAAAGTTTTATGTATTTTTCCACACATTTTTGTTCATACATACATACAACACTAAAAATACCCCAAACGATATGGGACATTACACCTTTTACTTTGTAGTTTGTTTTTCTCATCTTTTCAGGTCAACAGATACAAACTTAACATTCTTTTTACTGGTGAGAGAATATTCTATTATATGGATGTGCCACAATTTATTCAACTATTTACCTGATTAACATTGAGATTTGTTTTTTTTTTTTTTGTTTTGTTTTGTTTTAACTCCAGATATATCAACAAACATTTGTGCACCTACATTTTCAAATTTTCATGCATGGGTTCTTTGATTTTTATAGGATAATGTCTCAAAAGGCTGTTCACTGAAAAATAGGTGTGTTCAATTTTAGTACACATCCAGGTAACTTTGCAGCACTGTTCTGCCAGCGACGTTTGTGTGTCTGTTTCCCTGCATCTTCACCAACATGGGATGTTGTCACTATTTTGACCTCAAATCAATCTGATGAAAAACGGTATTACATTGTTGCTTATAAAAAAATTTCATTAATCTTCAATGAGGATGATCATACTTTATGTTTGCCAACTTTTTCAATGTCCTGTTTTATGAATTGCTTATTCACAGCTTGATTGTTTCTCCAATAACTTAAAGTTCTCTCTATATATAGGGACATTGACATGTTTTTTATCACTACACAAATAGTTTTTCTAGTCCACTTGTTCTTTTAGCTTTGACTGTAGTCCCCAGCCATATGAAATTTAATTTTTTGTTATATGTGTCTTTTAAAAAGATCTTCTTGGCAGGGCGCAGTGGCTCATGCCTGTAATCCTAGCACTCTGGGAGGCTGAGGTGAGAGGATTGCTCAAGGTCAGGAGTTCGAGAGGAGCCTAGCAAGGGTGAGACCTCATTTCTACTTAAAATAGAAAGAAATTAGCCAGACAACTAAAACTATATAAAAAAAATTAGCCGGGCATGGTGGTGCATACCTGTAGTTCCAGCTACTTGAGAGGCTAAGGCAGAAGGATTGCTTGAGCCCAGGAGTTTGAGGTTGCTATGAGCTAGGCTGACACCACCACAGCACTCTAGCCCAGGCGACAGAGCGAGACTCTGTCTCAAAAAAAAAAAAATCTTGTTTAAAAGATCATTTCTACCCTAAGATTACATAAGGCTTTTCTTTACATATATATCCTTGTATTGTGTTTCAGTTGTTGATAACAATGTGAGAAATTTCTGCAACTTTCTTTAAAAGAATTTTTTTTTAAAAAGGAAGAATTTTGCAGCCACTTGGATGGAACTGGAGGCCATTATTCTAAGTGAAATAATTCAGGAACAGAAAAATAAATGCTGCATGTTCTCACCTATAAGTGGGAGTTAAACTATGGCTAGGCAAGGACATGAGGAGTGGTACAACACTGGAGACTCAAGAGAGGGGAGAGCAGGAGGGAGGGAGGGATGAAGAATTACATATGGGGTATAATGGACACTATTCAGGTGATGGGTACAAAAGTTCAGACTTCACCACTGAGCAATATAGGCAGGTACTGGAACTCGTACCCTCTAATTCTATTAAAATAGATAAAAGGAGAAAAAATGAAAAAGGAAAGGCAAGGGCAAAGAGAACAAGAAAGGCTGGACATGACTGTCCTGTGGTTTTAGTTAAGAAAAATTCTACATTTCAGAAAATGAAACTTGCTGTGTTGTGAATTTTTATAACATAAAGCCACATTCTCAGAAAAAGCACAATTTAAAAAATGTATTTTGATGTATTCACTCCCATTAATGTGGATGAAATTTTACACATATGTACATCATTTTATACTTATATACATATATCAACTATTTTTATTCCCACCTTTCTTGAATAATGCTTATCTATTAAGATTGAAGAAAAGGAAGAACAAGATTATTTGGAAAGTTATTCAATCCTCCCTACTTTAACCAAATACAAATACAGAAATTCTCCATTTTAAAATGTCATATATTTTAAGTCAACTAAATTGGCACAAATATTACTTAAAACAATAGCATGCCAAAAAAAGGTCTATGCATGATTTATTTATTTAAAATATTATGACTCTGGATGTAAATACATATGGGCTTACATAATTTATGGTTATCCATATAAACCCTCAATTAAAATGCTTAATTGTTCATCTGTAATGCCTTTTGTTCTAATAAGCATAATGGTAAATTTTCTATCGCACTGAAATTGTTTAAAGCCTTTTGAATCTTGATTTGTGAAGAAATTACTGAAAAATAACTACATCAAACAATATTGTTTGCGATGCTGTCACAGATTTCTCCATGGCAAAATAGTCACATATGGTTATTGCACAATTCATAGGTACAGGTTATGTGCATATAAACTTTCTACATAATGACAGTGTTTTCACTGCTACTTGCTCAACACATTTAAAATTACTGAAATACAATTTACAAAATCTTTAACAATATACTTTTAAAAGTATCCTGAGGATATTACAAAATTCATTTTACCAGCCCTTCATTTCTATGCTTTGACTCTTTAATTTCCAAGATAGTAGTTGTCCATATTCTATTTCATAAAAATGTTCTTATTTTATAGTTCCTATTAAACAAAATATATTTAAGCTAAAGAGTATATAATTGTCCCATAAACACTTAGTCCCATCTGCCTGCAGTCTTACTGGTTAAAATCAAGTATTTATCAAGTTTTCTATAATTCTGAATCAGAAAAGGTATAGCACAAAACAGACAGAGATAGGATTTAGCACATTTAAGTTAAAAGCATTGTGCAATCTTAATATTTTGGTCATATTTTATAATAAAATAATATTTTGGCAAAAATAATAAAATATAAGGTTGATTTTCTATTAATGGTACTTCTGGAGGGTATTTTACATTTGTAAATACTATCTGTTTAATTTGACTGTCTTCACATTTGTTTCTAAAAACACTGCTATAAGGTTTTCAGAACTTTGAGACTAAAAGCACCTAAAAATTAAGAAGATAAAATAAAATTTAAGTAAAATGCTTGATGCTCAAAAATCCTTTGACAAAGTCACACGCTTTTAAGTGTCTTACATATGCCAACACAGAATCTTTATTGCCTATTAAGACTTATTTGATTCAACATAATCTTAAAAATAATAATCTTGAAAGTCTTGAAATTTATTTGAAAATTAGGATGGGAATTCAAAAATGAAAAAAAAACAGTTGCAAAAAAAGTTGTTAATTCTGTTGGCAGTAGTTGTTATGGCACAAAAACATATGAAAAGATTTGTAGTTTTCACTTATATATACACAAACTAGTTCAAGTAAGATGCATAAGATATGTACATATACATACACACACACAATTTGGGCTCCAGAGGGGAAAATGATAAAAACTACATGAGCCATTTGGCTCGTTTATCACTGAAATCCCAATGACAGCTTTAATGGAGATGTTCATTATTTGTTTGATTTTTACCCAAATGTCAATCTATCATTAATTAAGAGGAGAAGAGTTTGAGAGGTGTAAGTCTGATGAAGGAAGAAAGAGAGTAGAGAATTAAGTGATGAGTATTATGTGCAACTGCCTTTACAAAAAGGGTATTTTTACTGTAAAGGAAATTCATGCAGAGATATCTGCAGAAGAGTTTATCAACAATAACAAAACTCCTTTAACACTATGACATACTCGTATAACGTACTATAAATACGTATTATAACAGCATTACCTACACATTCTACTTTAGGCAATGTAATCTAATTATGAATGACCTTATTAATTTTTAAGGCATCAGTGTATCAAGGGTAAAGCTCCATAAAATAAATAGAAAACCAAGAAAGCATTTGCTTATTTGTGGCATAGAGGGTGATCACTGTACATTATATTTGTTGGCCACTTCCATGTAGGTAATAAATTATACATCTTATTTGTGAAAATGTTACAGCATAAATTTCACATCATTTTTCAACACTTCATTTAAGGGGCTAAACTGATCTGGCAGTATTCTCATTTTCATTGTTCCATCAGCTCCACAAGAGAAAATGTGATTTGCTGGCCCTGTTTCAATTTGCATCACTCCTGTTCCAATATTCCTAAAAATGGACTGACGAGCATGTTCATTGATAAAAGTGTGGAGAAGACCAAAGGTAGAGAGACTCCAAATCTGAAAGATATGAAGAACAAAATGAAAATTAGGGTTGATAGTTACCTTAAGAATATAAATGAAAATTTTAGGTCTGCCTTCCTGTACAGATAAGGAATTTCCAAAACAAAGATGGAGAAAAATCTGTGTAGGCCTAGGATTGTTAACACCTAAATTCTGTATAGGGTGTTGCAATTTACCAAGTGCTTTAATATTATTAAATACTTAAAAATCCATCCAGTAAGAGAGTAAGAGAGAAAACTTAGGTACAAGGAGGTTAAGTATACAATGCTACAGAAACTTGTGATATCACAGGTTTGAATGCTCCCCAGGGGACCAGAACAGCCAAAAATACACCTAGAGGCCCTCAGAGCAGGCAAAACTATGTTTTTATTACAAGACACAATTATTAAAATTTCAGGATATTTAATTTACTAAGATTTTCTATTTTCAGCCCTTATCAAAATAAATGTGTCTGCTTCTAAAGCAAATTATAAGCGTCTTCACTGATGTGAAGGACCTAAATGCCTTCAGGACATCCACTTTAAGTTTAGAGAAACCAATTTATTTCCTGATTTTATTCAGATCACTAAAAAAAAAAAAAAACAAAAATAAACCTTTCTTTCTCTACTCTAAGAACATTCATTAATTCATACTTCCCTGGACACAAATTTGTTAAATTATGGCTTCTGAATACACTGCATAGTTTCAAATCTTTTTTTACTTAATTAAACAATAAACTTCAGAGTCAAACTAAAGAACTAAAACTATGACTTATTCTAAACTGAAGGCAATCCAAATCAGAAACTAGTTTCAAACTAAAAAAAAATAATTCCATCGGTATATACATTTGACTTTAAGAAAAGCCTTTTTGAAAATCCTACAAT
This sequence comes from Avahi laniger, assembly GCA_963575035.1. Classification (NCBI taxonomy): domain Eukaryota; kingdom Metazoa; phylum Chordata; class Mammalia; order Primates; family Indriidae; genus Avahi; species Avahi laniger. The sequence continues at coordinate 21,196 of CAUYSK010081637.1, forward strand.
TTTAGTGGTTTTTTTTTTTTGGCTGAGAATTATGAAAACAATTTGCTGATTCTAACAAAGTCCATCTTATTGCACTAAATATGCTCACTAGTGCTTAAATTAATGAATTCTAGGAAACTAAACCCTTCAAGTATAGGGTTGCTGATCATTAAAACAATTTAGGGTTTGGTCTAAATTGACTTACCCATTTCCAAATAGGGCCAAAGGACCTTCCAGCAAAATCACTAGGTACGTGTTATAACAATGTAGATTCCTGAGTCTCAGATTTACTGAGTATTTCTGGCATGGGACCCAACAGTTTGAGTATTTAATAACCTATTTAATGTTTTTTAACAATCTCTTCATTAACATTTTAAGAAACTTCTCTAAGTTCTAAACATAAGGGAGTTTGAAAAAGATTGTTATAGGAAGGCTCATCTGGGTACACTCAGAATTCTTAAATTAACCAAGCACTGAGTGGTTGCGTACTGATGTTATATATGAAAAAATGGGAAATAATGTGGGATAAAAGAAAATGTCAGTACATTTCTCAGCATCTGAAAATTAAATTTGGTAAATTATATAACTCTGAACATGGAGTCAAGACTAATTCTAATGTCTGAAATATGCTTATATCCACTGAAAATTTAGTTCTTCAACATGAATTAAGCATGTTTAAAAACAATTGAAAAATAGAAAATTTTCAAGTTAAATATTATTCCATTCATCAAAAGATTAAATAGCAATTAGTACTGTTGACTAGAAAGAAGTTAATGTTACTATCAAATTTAAATAGACCATTGTCATCAAGAGGATTAAAGACTTAAGGTGTCCGATGATTTCTTTTCATTTTTTAGGTACTGTGGCATCAACTGTGTTTACCTTTATATTGCCTTCAGCAGATCCTGTAACAAAGTACTCTTCAGTTGGATCAATAGCAATGGCTTTAACAGGAGAATCATGGCTCTGGAAAAGCTGCCTCTGTTGTCGTTGACGAAGGTCAAATACACATGTAAAACCTTTTCTGCCACCTGATATCAGCAGCTGATGTTTTGGAGCATATGCTAAAACTGTGGCTCCACTATCATGGCAGGTAAAAGCTGAAAGTTAAAAAACAATCATTTAACAATAAAAGAAAAAGACTTGTGGCTTTTGGCCAAAATGAAGTAATAGACCAGACTTGCTCTCCTGCTTGAAACAATTAAAACATCAAATGAAATATATGAAACAGGGCCGAGCTTGGTGGCTCAAGCCTGTAATCCTAGGACCCTGGGGAGCTGAGGAGGGAGGATTGATCACTTGAGCTGAGGAGTTCAAGACCAGCCTGAGCAAGGGTGAGACTGTTTCTCCCGAAAACAGAAAAAATTAGCTGGGTGCAGTGGTGTGCACCTGTAGTTTCAGCTACTCAGGAGGCTGAGGCAAGAGGATCCCTTAAGCCCAGGAGTTTGAAAGAGCTATGATGACACCACTGCATTCTAGCTGAGGTAACAGAGCAACACTCTGTCTCAAAAAAAGAAAAAAGAAAAGAAAAGGAAGAAAAGAAAGGAAGAAACAGTGGACATCAGGCAAGGAAAAAGAAGGATCTCTGAGAGATGGGAAACAAACTGGGTGAGTCATACAAGTGCCCTGGCTTATTGCCTAGAGAGAGTTTTCTAGCCATGCCACAAGGACAGGAACCCAAGTTGACCTGGGTTCCATACCAGCCGTAGTGGAAAACTTCCTAATTCACAAGGCTTTGGGTAGAGGATTCAGAGGGTTTGCCTAAGCAGTGGGGCAAAATCATTCCTAGACCAAATGTTGCTTTGTCTTGTTTAACAAAGGCCCCAACAAATCCAACTATTTTCAAGTAATTTAGCTTTGTCACAAAACAAACCTCAAGAATATTTACAGGATACAAAAATAATCAGCACCTAATAAGATAAAATCCACAATGCCTGGCCTCTAATAATAAATTGCAAGGAATGCAAAGAAACAGGAAAATATAACCCATAAGGAAAAGAAAAATCTATCAATTGAAACTAACCCAGAAATGACACAGATGATAGAATTAGTAGATAAGAAAATCAAGTCATTCTAACTGTACTTCATACGTTCAAGAAGCTGGGTGAAATACTGAGCAATTAAGTAGAGATATGAGATACAAACCAAAATTTTAGAGATTAAAAACTACAATGCTCAAGATGAAAAGTAAACTGGGTGCCAGGAGTAACAGCAGATTAAACACTGAAAAGAAAAGATTAGTGATTCTGAAGACACAGCAATAAAATATCAGTACTATAAAAATACAATTATTATTTTTCTTAAAAAAGTCCAGCCTAACAAATTTCAGGGAAAAAAACTCTGTATACAGCTCAAAGAGAATACGGCATAATGAAGAGTGAAGATTCTGGAGTTAGACTGCCAAGGTTTAAATCTTGTCTGGGTTTAAATGTGTACCTACGGTGAATTACCTACCTAAGTCTCAGTTTCATCATTTGTAAAAGCGGAGATAATAGCACCTACCTAATAGGGCTGTGTTAGGATTAAGTTAGTTAATATATGCAAACCATGTACAGTACATGGCAAATACTAAATATTCAATAAAATTCATCTTCACATAAGCACGTGACTCTAAGTAAAACTAATTACAGCACAGGGATTTTTGAATTTTTCCATCACTTTGAGATGTAACTTTCTCAGAGTAAAATGCATAAATTTTTAGTGTACATCCAGATGAACTTTGACAAATGAATACATCTGTGTAATCACCACTAAGAACAAGAGATAGAATATTTTTATCATCCCACAAGGTTCCTTCTTGTCCCTTTGTAGTCAATCCTCCTCACCAAAGAAAATCACAATTTTGACTTCCATCCAATTAGTTTTACCTTCTTGATCACAAATGAAACCTTACAGTACGTACTCTTTTGTGTCTGGCTTCTTTCCTTTAATGTGATGTTTTAGAGGTTAATCCATGTTGTATATGTATCAGTAGGTCATGCTTTTTTATTGATAATATCCTATTACATAAATACACCAGTTTTCTGTTGGACATCTGTGTTGTCTCCAGTTTTTGGCTATTTAAAACACTCTTGGATACCATTTCTCTCATGGATCATGCTTTTGGTGCTCTATCTAAAAACTCATCACCAAACTCAAGAGACCTAGATTTTCTCCTATGTTTCCGTCTAGAAGTTTTATCATTTTGCATTTTACATGTAAATTTAAGATCCATTTTGAGTTAATTTTTGTGAAAGGTGAGGTCTGTATCTAGGTTCATTTTTTTACTTTTTTTGAGAGAGTCTTGCTCTGTTGCCTAGGGTAGAGTACAGTGGCATCTTTGTAGTCATTGTAGCTCACAGGAACCTCAAACTTCTGGGCTCAAGCGATCCTCTTGTCTCAGCCTCTGGAGTAGCTGGGATTATGGGTGCATGCCACGATGCCTGGCTAATTTTTCTATTTTAGTAGAGATGGGTCTTGTTCTTACTCAGGCTGGTCTCCAACTCCTGATCTCAAGCAATCCTCCTGCCTTGGCCTCCTAGAGTGCTAGGGTTACAGGTGTGAACCACCACACCAGGCCTTACAGGTTTTTTTTAGAGATGAGGTCTTGCTCTGCTGCCCAGGTTGGAGTGAGGTGGCACAATCATAGCTGACTACAACCTCACATTCCTGGGCTCCAGTGATGCTCCTGAGTGGCTCAGACTACAGGTACATGGCACTACACCTGGCTAATTTTTCTATTATTTGAAGAGATGGGGTCTTGCTATGTTGCTCAGGCTGGTCTTGAAATCCTGGCCTGAAAAGATCCCCCCACCTCCACCTTCCAAAATGCCAAGATTACAGGCATGAGCCACCAGGACCAGCCACATTTTTTTTACATGTTGATATTCAATTGTTCTCGCACTATTTGTTGAAAAGACTATCCTCTCTCCATTCTGTGCCTTTATCAAAGATCAGTCTACTATATATGTGTGAGTTTATTACTCTCTATTCTGTTCCATGATCTAAGTGTCCACTCTTAAGCCAGTACCACAATGTCTTGATTACTGTAGCTTTCTAGTAAGTCCTGAAATCAAGTAGTGTGAATCCCCCAAATTTGTTTTTCTTCAGTATTTTGTTGAATATTATAGGTCCTTTGTCTTTCCATATAAATTTTAGATCAGTTTGCTGATATCTACAGAATAGCATGCTGGGATTTTGATTGGGATTGTGCTGAATAAGTTAGAAGAAACTGACATCTTAATAATATTGAGTTTTCTAATCTTTGAACGTGGAGTATCTTTCCATTTATTTAAATATTCTTCAATTTGTTTCATCATTTTTATAGTTTTCTATACAGAGATTCTATACACATTTTAGATTTATGCCTCAGTATTTCATTATTTTGGGTACTATTCAAAATGGTCCTTTTTTAAAAAATTTCAAATTGCAATTATTCATTGTTGGTACATCAGAAAACAACTAAATTTAGTATAAGTTGACCCTTGAACATCTCTGATTTGAAATACATGGGACCACTTGTATGTGGATTTTTTTTCAATAAATATATTGGAAAATTTTTTGCAGATTTGCAACAATTTGAAAAAACTTGCAGATGAAACATATAGTCTAGAAATATCAAAAAAATTAAGAAAAAGCTATGTCATGTGCATAAAATATATGTAGATATTATTTTATCATTTACCACCATAAAAGATACAAATCTATGATAAAATAAAAAGTTAAAATTTATCAAACGTACGCACACAAATATTTGCATACCGTACATGGTGCCATTCAAGGTTGAGAGAAATATAAACAAATGTCAAGATGCAGTATGAAATCCTTTTATGTAGACTTAACTGCATAAAATTAACTGCAGTACATACTGTACTACTGTAATAATTTTGTAGCCACCTCCTGTTGCTATTCAGGTGAGCTCAAGTGTTGTGAGTATGTGCTTAAAATGTTCTGTGACGCTAACCATCTCCATGTGAGCAGTTTCTTTCTCCAGTAAATTGTGTAACACAGTAAAAAGGGATTGTTCAAGGTTTTCAAGTACTTTTCATTGTGTTTAGTGCAATACGATGAACCTTGAATAACACCATGAGACCCATATGAAGTGCCAGTAGTGATGCTGAAAGTGCTCCCAAGAAGCAAAGAAATGTCATGACATTATACAAGAAAAAGTTGAACAGCCTAGTAGGTACTGGAGACTGAGGTCTGAAGCTGTGGCTGCCTGAATTTCAGGTAGACAATTCACCTTGTAAATGGACAACAGAAACTTACAGCATCAATAAATACAGTACAGTAATGTAAATATATTTCCTCTTCCTTTTGGTTTTCTTAATAACATTTACTTTTCTCTGGCTTACTTTATTCTAAGAATACAATACTACAGAATATGTATTGATTGTTTATGTTATTGGTAAAAATTCTAGTCAACAGATGCTGTAGCAGTTAAGTTTTTGGAGAATCAAAAGTTATACGTGGGCCAGGCGTGGTGGCTCACGCCTGTAATCCTAGCACTCTGGGAGGTTGAGGTGGGTGGATCGCTCAAGGTCAGCAGTTCGAGACCAGCCTGAGCAAGACCGAAACCATGTCTCTACTAAAAAAATAGAAAGAAATGATCTGGACAACTAAAAATATATATATATATAAAATTAGCCGGGCATGGTGGTGCATGCCTGTAGTCCCAGCTACTCGGGAGGCAGAGGCAGAAGGATTGTTTGAGCCCAGGAGTTTGAGGTTGCTGTGATAGGCTGACGCCACGGCACTCACTCTAGCCTGGGCAACAAAGCGAGATTCTGTCTCAAAAAAAAAAAAAAAAAGTTATACGTGGACTTTTGACTCCACAGGAGTCGGTGTTCCTAACTCCTGCATTGTTCAAGGAGCAACTGTATATTGATCTTGTAATCCTGTGACTTTGATATACTTGCACATTAGTTCCCACAGTTTCTTTTGTGCATTCTTTGGGATATTCTATATAAACAATTATCTCATCTTTGAATAAGGATACTTTTATTTCTTCCCTTATAATATATACACCTTTTATTCCCTTTTCTTTTTTTTTTTTTTTTTTTTGAGACAGAGTCTCACTCTCTTGCCTGGGGCGAGTGCCGTGGCGTCAGCCTAGCTCACAGCAACCTCAAACTCCTGGGCTCAGGCAATCCTACTGTCTCAGCCTCCCAAAGTAGCTGGGACTACAGGCATGTGCCACCATGCCCGGCTAATTTTTTTTCTAGATATATTTTTAGCTGTCCAATTAATTTCTTTCTATTTTTTGGTAGAGATGGGGTCTCGCTCTTGCTCAGAGCTGGTCTTGAACTCCTGAGCTCAGAACGATCCGCCCACCTCGGCCTCCCAGAGTGCTAGGATTACAGGCGTGAGCCACCGCGCCCGGCCTTCCTTTTATTCCCTTTTCTTGTGTTATTGCATTAGCTAGGACTTTCAGTACAATGCTGAATAGCAGTGGTGAGTAGGGACATAATACTGAGTGTTAACTAATATTCACAATGATGACCTATGGCTATCAGAATCAAAGTAATGACAAAAGATTTTTATATTATCTGTCCTATTGTCCCTCACTAAGGTATAGTGAAGCACTAATTATGTATGTTACATCCTTTTGCTTTCAAATTCTGCCAACATGGGCAAAATGAACCTCATAGGCTAATAAATATATGTCATTAAAAACAAATGCATTTAAAAATCATCTTTAGTTTATAAATTTCTTAACTTGCAAAATGTATAAAATGTTTTCAAAACTTACCATGGACTAAACTATTGGTGGGTGCTACAAGAGTATCCCACAAACATATGTTTCTGGAAAAAAAAAAAAGATTACTTCTTGAGTGACACAAAAAATTAACAACAGAACAAAAAACTAAACATGTCTCATATAATTACATAACATTTGAATTGAACCTTGCTCTCACAGATTTCTAAATTTATAAAAGCACCAGATACAAGTTGCCAACGAATTTACATATGATAAATTTTATACAAAATTTAAAAACTACTAGTTTACAAAATAATTTCAGATTAGCATGCATTTCCAAATAATATATATGAAGTTTGAATATGGAGACTAGTTTTTTTATTCACTGATTCTCTAATTTTTGGCCTGACATATACAGACAGCAGAAGACACTGAATTTTCTTTAGCACAAAGAAAACTCATTTCTGCTATATGGTGGCACCAATATACGTAAGAAATTTCTTTGGAAAATGGGCTGAAGAATCCATAGTCTTACAATCCTGTTTCTAGTGCAAAGTGAGGTCTCACCAATAAATATAAGCTCAGCAGCCTTAGCGGGACTTGACAGCAGAACTCAGTAGTATGATGGAAGCCAAAAGAGGGGTGAGGAGACGGGGGCAGGAGGAGACAGCTTCTGGCAAACTTCGCTTTTCTCTGGGACCAGGATAGGAGGGGACTGTCACCAGCTACTGTACAACTAACAAGTCTTTCTGAGTTTCTTGTTTACTTGTGAAACAGTAATAACACCTATCTAATAGGGCCACAGTGAGGATTAACTGAATTAACTAAGTAACATGGCCAATAAAGTTTTTTTTTTGCCTCAAGCTTTCTTAAACACATAGGGAATAACATGGATGTTTATTCCACTAACAACCAAGTGCTTTTCTTCTACACTGTCTTAACATCAGAATATTAAAAATACAGAAGAAATGGATTTTGTTTTTTTAATGGCATCAAAACTTCCCTAGTGTCAATTAGGACACTAAAAATGGTCTAAGTAAAAAATAAGCCTTTATAATAAAAATATTTTACCTAATGGCATAATTAATAAAAACATCGAGACAAAAGTACATAAAGCAATAAAAAAGTTCCGCTGTACACACGCATATTTCAATTTCAGCTATCATCTCTTACCTATTGTCAGTTGAAAGACCAGCAGTGGCTATTAAAGAGGAGGAACTAACGAAGACAAAATCGTTTGCTGTTTTGTTATGACACTGCCAAGTCTGGAATGGTTACAAACAATTAATGTTATTGCTCTCACTAAAAATTTCATAACCAGGTAGATGTATTATTCAAAAAGTAATCATATGGTTCATGGCTTTTTAAAATTGTTTGTGTCTTTTTTTCCTCTGAACTTTAGAAAAGTTGTAACAAAAGTAACAGAGAACTTTCATATAACCTTTAGCCAGATTCAGCAATTTTTAACAATTTACCACATTTGTTTTGTTTCTCCTTCTCTTTCATAGACGTACATGCACACACACTTTTCCTGAACCACTGAAGTAGGCTGCATGTGTCATGAACCTTTACAAAGCCCTTTGCTTTTGTCTAATCAAAAGTTCCATGGGAAAAATAAAGTGGATAAACTTCATATATTCAGTGAAAATTTTTGTCTTAGAAGACAGAAACCAGGATTTTAGATTATCATAGACTTAATTATCTTTGTTAAGCAATTGGCACCATGTATTTTTAGACATATTTAAAGTTTTAAATAATTATTCAAATGCATGGTAAAATTACTAATAGCCACCAAAATTAGAAAATTTACACAGTATTTCTCAATATTCCATCAAACAATAAACTTAAGAAACTATGAGAGGTTTAGTCAATTATAAAAGCTTCTAAGTTATATTTGTTTAGATATTTCTCTTCAATAAAAAATGAATGTAAGTATGCCAAAGATTTTTCCTTTGAGCCACCTTCCCATGCCCCTGGAACACCAGTGGAGCTGGGCTGGAAGATGTGTCCTTAAAACAAACAAAATCTACATTTATCTCTAAAAGCCAATTATGTACTTTATCTCTAAAAGCAGTCCTTTAGGGAACAAAAACTTGCACGTCTAAATCTGTTGGTTTAATGTAAATATGAGAAAAAGTTAATATTCTTTCAGGGCACCCTAACAGACCTCCCCGTGCTTGCTCACACTTAGATCAGTACTGTAGTGTGGCCTTTAACCACAGGTAAATTACCAGAATCTGAACCTATATTCTAAATTTATTCCTGATAGGTATCTCTTAGTCTTATAAAGGACTTCACGGAAGAATATATTAAATATAAATTCAGTATCTGTGAAGCCACAGAAGGTTCACTAAGCCTGTATAGTCCTGAATAGAGATGTGTCAATATTCTGCTAAAAAAAGAGATGAATGAGAAAATAACAGCACCAGCTATAGGATGTTCTTTCTACTTAGCCCGTTCGTAAGTGATAACTACAGAAAAATAACCAGATGCACTGGTCTGTTAATCATTCTATTTAGGCACAACATCTCGCTTAAAGGATATTGTAGAAAAGGGCACTAGTAATCCACAGGTTGTATAGGTCCCTGGAGGTACCACGTTGGTTCTACACGTTAGCTTTCCAAATTACCAGATATTAATACTAAGGGATTTTTGAGCTTCGCAGTATAATTTTCACATAATACTAGAACAGGAGCTTATAGTAAAGTGATTGAGTACACAGTACTAGATTTTATTTATTGGTTTTAATACTTCTTGCCTCAAATATATATTCTTGGCTTCTTTGAAATACAAATTCAAATTTTATATAAAGGTAGGAATTCTTGGCTTACCAGGTATGGCTTAGGCATGCTTCCAGTAACTGGACAACATTTCCAGTTTGTTTGATACAAACTTAAATATCCATCAGCATCAACTATTCCAAACTTAGAGAAAAAAATATTTGAAAGTATTTAATATAAATGTAAAAGCACATATTTATTCTTACCCTCATGGTAACACCCATATTTTGACTCTTAAATATTTGATTGATACACTGAATTTTCACTTCACCTATGCATGGATCTAGTTCAGATAAACATTTAAGCAGTACTTAAAAAAATTCCAGGGTGGGGCCGGGCGTGGTGGCTCACGCCTGTAATCCTAGCACTCTGGGAAGCTGAGGCGGGCAAATTGTTTGAGCTCAGGAGTTCAAAACCAGCCTGAGCAAGAGCGAGACCCCGTCTCTACTAAAATTAGAAAGAAATTAATTGGACAACTAAAAATATATAGAAAAAATTAGCTGGGCATGGTGGCGCATGCCTGTAGTCCCA
>CAUYSK010081638.1:0-14699 GCA_963575035.1 Avahi laniger
TTTCTCCTAACATTGCTAAATGTCCTCCAGAGGGCAAATTGCCCTGGTTGAGAACTATTGCTCAGCCATTTTCATTCCCTCTTCGTTTTGTGTGGGTGTTTGTTCTGCTATTTATTTCTCTGTGCTTGGCCAATCATGCTCCTTTGTGTTTCCTCTTCTAGGGACATCTACGAGAGGGCAAATGCCACCTCTCTCTAGGGAATGCCATGGCAGCTTGTCGCAGTTTCCAGAGAGCCTTAGAATTGGATCATAAAAATACTCAGGCACAACAAGAGGTATGGGTCTGATTCTGTTTGTATCAAAGGAGACAGTGTGGTATATTTGGAAAGAGTAGTGACTTGAAAGTCAGAACTGAGATCTAGTCCCACTTCTGCCATCAGTCACACCTGGGTGACTTTAGGCAAGTCTCATGGTCTCTCTTAGCCTTAGCTTCCTTACTTGTAAAATGAGTTTTGAATATGATTTACAGCTTTAAAAAAATCTGTGAAAATTAGAGGGTTTCTGAGATGGCCAGAGGAATAGGCAAATACTTTAAGGGGCTGATTTGAGTGAGGTTAAAGAATTTGGATAAGTTCAAATCCTGATTAAATTGGTAGCAGCGAAAGCATGTTTTAGTTCCATCTCCATATACAGTCATTCGTCATTTAATGACAGGAATACATTCTGTTAGATGATTTTGTCATTGTGCGAACATCATAGCATAGGGTATACTTACACAAACCTAGATGGTATAGTCTACTACACACCTAGGCTATGCATATGGTATAGCTTATTGCTTCTGTGCTACAAACCTGTACAGCATGTTACTGTACTGAATACTGGAGGCAATTGTGACACAATAGTATTTGTGTATCTCAACACAGAAAAAGGTACAGTAAAAGTCCAAGATTATAATCTCATGGAACCACTGCCATATATGCCATATAGCTGGTCTGTTGTTGACCAGACGTCATCATGCAGCACATGTATATAGATATACAGTTTACACCTGGATGCATTTTAGTGAGAATCTCAAAACTTATGCTCAATCCCTGGTAATGCATTGCATTTATTTTATGTATATCAAGGCACGACTCTTGTGTTCCTGGCTTGAAGTTCAAACTGAGGGTGAAGTTTGAGTCTTAGCCTTTCTGTTAAAGGAGTCTTGACTGTATCTTCATCAGCTTGATTTGTGAAATGTCTGTGGTTCTGGTTATCTTGAAAGAAAGTCTTCCAGGGGCATCTAAGAGAGGGCAGGTGCTACCTCTCTCTAGGGAATGCCATGGCAGCGTGTCTCAGTTTCCAGAGAGCTGTAGAACTAGATCATAAAATGCTCAGGCACAACAGGAGGTATGAGTCCTGTTTGTGTCAAAAGGGATAATCTGGTATACTTGGGAGGAGATGCATTTACTCGGTTCAAATTCAGATTTATCAAGGACTTATTGGTTTTTGTGATTGTTGAATCTACAACTTCATTAAAATTTGCTGTATCTGATTTTTCGGTGTAGTTCAAAAATGCCAGTGCAGTCATGGAATATGAGAAAATAGCAGAAACGGATTTTGAGAAGCGCGATTTTCGAAAGGTAAAGTACAGCTATGAGATAATTTCATCTACCCTTTGTCACAAAGTTCCTGTGTGTGTGTGTGTGTGTGTGTGTGTGTGTGTGTGTGTGCAATAAGAGAAGTAGTGTACAAAAGATTTAGAATAGTAAATTATCATTTAAATTAGGCTTTTGACTTTTCTTTCTGTCTTAATTTTTTGGTTTGGTTTTTTTTTTTTTTTTTTTGCTTAAGGTACTTATTTTTCTTAAACATTTGGCTTTTTGATTAAAAGCAAAATAAGTTTGTTACTTAAATTTGTTTCTGTTGTTAATGTAAGATCATGGCCTAAAAGTGTGTTGGTTGATAGAGAAAAAGCCAGTTGGAATTAAATATAGGGTTTGGGTACTCTATTTATTTTTATTTATATATATATAACATAATGAGAGCTCGCCTTAACTCCTACTTTAGGTGAACTGTGAGCTATTTATCAAAAATAGACAGCTGGGTGTGGTGGCATGCATATAGTCTCAGCTACTTGGGAAGTTGAGGCAGGAGGATCCCTTGAGTCCAGAAGTTCTGGGCTGTAGTGTGCTGTGCTAACTGGGTGTCAACATGAAGTTTGGAATCTGTATGGTGACCTCCCAGGAGTAGGGTTGCTTAAAGAGGAATGAAACAGCCCAGGGCAGAAGTTCAGAACTCTCGTGCTGATCAATAGTGGGATCTCACCTGTGAATAGCCACTGTACTCCAGCCTTGGCAACATAGTGAGACTGTCTTCTCTTTAAAATAAAAAGTGGAGGAGGCAGGGGAGAGGCCCCTTTTACCTTTTTTTTTTTTTTAAGTTAGAGACAGGTGGTTCTACTCTGTCATCCAGGCTGGAGCGCAGTCATAGCTCACTATAACCTTGAATTCCTGGGCTCAAGCAATCCTTCTGCCTCAGCCTTCCAAGCAGCAGGGACTATAGTAATGCACCACCATGCCTGGCTATTTTTGTTAACTTTGTTTTGTAGAGATGGAGTTTCCCTGTGTTGCCCAGGCTGGTTTCCATCTCCTGGCCTCAGCAGTCCTCCCACCTCAGCCTCCCAAGTGCTAGGATTACAGGCATGAGCCACCTTTCCTTGAAGAGATCTTGTAGTTGTTATGTCTGATCTCTGTAATTCCTAACTCCCTTCATTAGATGGTACTTAGAAATAGTTTCACTGCAGTTTCAAAAGGGGAGATAGATGGCTCCAAAAAGATTAAAAACTGCTGATCAGAGATGGGCATCGTGGCTCACACCTGTAATCCCAGCACTTTGGGAGGCCAAGGCAGAAGGATCACTGAAGGACAAGAGTTTGAGATCAGCCTGGGCAATTTAACGAGACCTCATCTTTACAAAAAACAAAATTAAAAAAAAAAAAACACTGATCAGGAGAGATTTTTAAGATCACTTAAGTTTGTGAGTACTGTCTAAGCTAGGAAGTTGTCACTTCATATGTGGGAATTTGCTCAGTGCTTTCTATAGCGGGTACTCAGTAAATATATGATAAAAGGGTACATTAAGAATCATTCTTGGGCTGGGCGCCGTGGCTCACGCCTGTAATCGTAGCACTCTGGGAGGCCGAGGTGGGCGGATCATTTGAGCTCAGGAGTTCGAGACCAACCTGAGCAAGAGCGAGACCCCATCTCTACTAAAAAAAATAGAAATTATCTGGACAACTAAAAATATATAGAAAAAATTAGCCAGGCATGGTGGCACATGCCTGTAGTCCCAGCTACTCGGGAGGTTGAGGCAGTAGGATCGCTTGAGCCCAGGAGTTTGAGGTTGCTGTGAGCTAGGCTAACGCCATGGCACTCAATCTAGCCAGGGCAACAGAATAAGACTCTGTCTCAAAAAAAAAAAAGAAATCATTCTTGGCCAGGCACGGTGGCTCATGCCTGTAATCCTAGCACTCTGGGAGGTCGAGGCAGGAGGATCGATTTGAGCTCAGGAGTTTGAGACCAGTCTTAGCAAGAGTGAGACCCATTCTCTACAAAAAAAATCATTCTTAACTCAGACTCTGAAGGTCTTTTATTTGTTAATGAATATATCGGATTAGCTTACGCACAGTCCTAGCATTAACTTATTAGCATCTCTCTTTTGTCCATTGGTTTTAATAACCACAATGTCTTTGTAGTGTGCTGCATAACTGTTTTGTTTTTGTGTGTGCATTTGGAAACCAGTTCTGCCTACTGTCACGTTTTCTGAGGTTTACACAGGCAAAAGCTTTGTCTTGAAAGGCAGTCTTTTGGGTTTCTTTTCTCTCTTGCTCACTCTGGAGCCAGAATCCCGAGTTTGTGACAGAATCCTCTGTTTGTGACATCCCAGCCCCCCTCCACTCCCACTGTAGCTCATGGTGATGTCACAAATGAAGAATTATGATCCTGGCAGGGGAAGCAGATGAACTTGGAAGAAACAAAGATCTTCTTTGCCTGCAGCTGTCCCTAGTCATAGAGAGGTGGGGGGCGGGAAGTGAAGCACTGAGCCTTTGACGCTTCCCATGATGAGCAGAACCAGCTTCGCAGGGAATGTTGTCCTTGCAAAGGCAGCAGGGTGTGGCCACTGAATTTTGCCTGACTTCTTTCCTCCCTGCTCATTCCTTTTCCATTTGAGGGAGGAAATTAGCATTACAGTTCTACCTACATAGTACCCAAGTTTTCATATTGTCCTTAGACCTTCCAAGATAGTAGCCTGTGCTACTGAAAGAGAGGTATCCCCATCACTGCTGTGTGACACTATAGAAAGTCTTCCCTGTGTAACAGCTCATGGTGTTTACCTACTTGCCCATATTTTTTAATTTCAGTTTTTGAATAAGTGCTATTCATGTTTCAAAAGCTAAAAAGTATGAAAAAATATTTAGTGATGAACATCCCTTCAAACGTCCTCTGTCTGCCCAGGTCTCACTTCCCTAAGGTAACGACTGTTCTTATGTCTTTTGTTTCCTTCTACAGTTTTGTTGTATGTATATAAAATGTAGATCCTTAATTTTCTTCCTCTTTTTTTTTTTTGTATGAAGTTAGTGTACCTTACACAGTTCTGTACCCTTTTTTTCACTGTGAATGTCTGTGTTACATAACCAGTCTCCTGTTGGTGGGATTCGAGTTATGTCTGCTGGCAAGCTTTCAGACTTTCTCTTCTTCCTGATCTCCATGGCCATATTGTTAGAGGGAATGGGTGTCCCTTCATTCCAGGTTTCTCTTTTGGTTCATTTATTCTTGGGGTGAATACGAGTCATCAGGAATCTTCCAGGAATAGCAGTTAAACTGAAAGTGAAAGCTCAGAGAACAAACTTTTGAAAAGAGAAAAATGAAATATATGGCTGAAAGAGTAAACTAATCCCAACCTTGTTATGTGTGTGTGACACTTGGCTTATGGCTTAGCAGCATGTTGAGAATAGTAATATGATACAGTTCTATTTAAACTATTTAAAATAGACTATTTTCTTGGTGTATTTCTATACTAAAAAAAAAAAAAAAAATAGGTGGAAGAAGAGCCAGAGGCCACTGTAGTACTGAGTGAAATGTGAGGCACAGGGAAGAAGAAACTGAACAATTTTAATAACATAGGAAACAGGCCAGGCATGGTGGCTACACTTGTAATCCTAGCACTCTTGGAGGCTGAGGTGGGAGGATTGCTTGAACTTGGAGACCAGCCTGAGCAAGAGCAAGACTCCCTCTCTACAAAAAAAATAGAAACATTAGCCGGACATCATGGTGTGCACCTGTAGTCCCAACTACTTCGGAGGCTGATGCAGGAGGATCGCTTGAACCTAGGAGGTTGAGGTTGCAGTGAGCTATGATGATGCCACTGTACTTTCCCCAAGGTGACAGAGTGAGACTCTGTCTCAAAACAAAAAAGGAGCAATAATTCTGTACCAGGTTATTTTTGCTATTCCTTATCTTGCTTAACAGGCTAAACATGATGAATTATGCAGAGTAACAGATAACAGTATTTGTGAGAATGTGAGTTTTGATCATAGTCATTATGGATATGATTCACTGTGGAGGCAGCTTAGCATGGCGATTAGGGTTACCGGCTCTTGGCCAGGCATGGTGGCTCACACCTATAATCCCAGTACTTTGGGAGACTAAGTCAGGTGGATTGCTTTGAGCCCAAGAGTTCAAGACCAGCCTGGGCAACATATCGAGATCTAGTCTTTACCAGAAAAATTTTAAAAATTAGCCAGGCATGGTGGTGTATGACTGTAGTCCCAGCTACTTGGGAGGCTGAGATAGGAGGATCATTTGAGCCCAGGAGTTTGAGGCTGTAGAGAGCTGTATGGCACCCCTGCAAACTCCAGCCTAAGCAACAGAACAAGACCCTGTCTCAAAAAAAAAAAAAAAAGATGGTGGGAGTATGGGCTCTGGAGTGTTAGTGTCTAAGATCAACTTCCTTTTGTTTGTTGTTGTTGAGACAGAGTCTCACTCTGTCACCCTGGGTAGAGTGCAGTGGCATCATTGTAGCTCACTGTAACCTCCAACTCCTGAGCTCAAGTGATTCTCCTATCCCAGCCTCCCAAGTAGCTGGGACTACAGGTGCCTGCTAGGACACCCAGCTAATTTTAGTAAGAGATGGGGTCTCCCTCTTGCTAAGGCTGGTCTCGAACTCCTGAGCTCAAGCAGTCCTCCCACCTCGGCCTCCCAGAGTGCTAGGATTATAGGCATGAGCCACTGTGCCTGGCTTAGTGTTTAAGATCAAATCCTGTTTATATCACTTGGCTTTGGCAGCCTCAGACCTTAGTTCTCTGTGCCTTAGTTGTCTCATCAGTAAAATAAAGGTGGTAATGTTACCTGTTACATAAAATTGTCATGAGGATTAAATGGGTTAATACATAAAGTACTCCTTAAATGTTTACTGTCATCGTTATCATTTGGAACCTCTGCTTTCCTTGTTGTAGTACTTTAATGAATCAGGTATGTTTATAAATTTTGATATTTCTTGCTCAACGGCGGACCCACTTTAAGCTTTGATTCGGCTTGTTGCCTGTGACCAAACTAAAGTGAAGACATTCTGGAGTCCAGAATGAAGAGCCGTATTTGCCCTCTTCTTCCCTATAGGTTGTTTTCTGCATGGACCGAGCCCTAGAATTTGCCCCTGCCTGCCATCGCTTCAAAATCCTTAAAGCAGAATGTTTAACGATGCTGGGTCGTTATCCAGAAGCACAGTCTGTGGCTAGGTAAGCAGTCAGGCCAGTTTATCATTGAAATGCCAGGTACTACTGGAGTGATGCTATCTGGCAGCTGTCTACAATGGGAGCTAAATATGGTCCCATGGATAGGCCAGCTAGGGCTGATCAGACCTTCTTGGGACTTAAAGCCAAAGGTTAGAATGGATTTAAAAACCCACAGGGTATTTAAGAGTATAGTAGCATATTGGGTATTTGAACAGTATGTATATGAAAGAACGGCTTGTGTTATGTTAGTTTTAGGGGGTTTTGTTTGTTTTTTTAAGTAGTCTTTTTCCTTCTACTCCATGGGTTGGCAAACTTTCTGAAAAGGACCAGATAGTAAATATCTTAGCTTTTACAGGCCACAGGGTCTCTTGGCATTACTCAATTCTGCCATTGTACAGTGAGCAAAAGCTGCCTTGAATAATAGTTGAACAAATGGGTGTGTGGCTGTGTTTCAGTAAAACTATAGTTACAAAAACCAATGGCAGAAAGGATTTGACCCTGTAGGCTGTAGTTTGCCAACCCTGTTCTAGTATAATAAGGATCGTGAGACACAACTATGTTAAAGATAAATATAAGTGTTTTATTTGGAAAGGTTTGGGAAGAGTTCTTGGCAAGCTGTCTACTTTTGGTTACCTTTAATACTAAACACATGGTCAAGGAAAAAACTGGCCACAAATGGTAGTAATGGTGAGGACATTCTGAACCACAGCTGAATGTGCCCGTTTCTGGCTATTACAGTGACATTTTACGAATGGATTCCACCAATGCGGATGCTCTGTATGTACGAGGTCTTTGCCTTTATTATGAAGATTGTATTGAAAAGGCAGTTCAGTTTTTTGTGCAGGCTCTCAGGATGGCTCCTGACCATGAGAAGGCCTGCATTGCTTGCAGAGTAAGTTCTAGGGACCAAATCCGGGTGGTAAAGAAAGCTTCCTTTTGGGGCCTTTTAAGATGGTTAGAGTGGAAGGTTTTAGAATCGCAAGGAATGTGAAGCTTCTTGTCTCACTTTGCAAGGACACTTGGTCTTCATTAGAAATGATTTCATTGCTGTGTGCTTTGGCTCCTGCCTGTAATCCTAGCACTCTGGGAGGCCGAGGCAGGAGAATCGATTGAGCTCAGGAGTTGGAGACCAGCCTGAGCAAGAGCAAGACCCCATCTCTATCAAAAGTAGAAAAATTAGCTGGATGTGGTGGTACTCACCTGTAGTCCCAGCTACTTGGGAGGCTGAGGCAGGAGGATTGCTTGAGCCTGGGAGTTTGAGATTGCAGTGAGCTAGGCTGATGCCAGGCACTCATCTCTCAAAAAAAAGAGGGGAGAGAAAGAGGGAAGGATGATTGATTTCATGAGTACTTTTATTTACCTGAAGGTAAATGTGATCATAAAGGATCAGATCCTTATAATATCTAAATGGGACTTTTTTCTTTTTTTTTTCCCTTCAGTGAAGAAAGATAGTAATACTTGCCCTGGGGGGTGGAGGCAAGTCCTGGATGACATCGGTCTCATTGGTATTTTTTGTAACTCTTGGTTTCCCCCGTACACTCCATAGGAAGCACAAATGGCCCAGGTAGTGGGGCAGGGGGGTGCTGTGTGATGCTAAACTACTGGAATTGAAGAACTTGAAAACAGACTCTGGCCTCTCTGTGAAGTGGTCTGAGGTTGTCTGGGTGTGAACTGACCTCCGTTACTTCTTTCTGTAGAATGCCAAAGCACTTAAAGCAAAGAAAGAAGATGGGAATAAAGCATTTAAGGAAGGAAATTACAAGCTAGCATATGAACTGTACACAGAAGCCCTGGGGATAGACCCCAACAATATAAAAACAAATGCTAAACTCTACTGTAATCGGGGTACGGTTAATTCCAAGGTAAGCTCTTGGTCTTGTTGGGGCCTATAGAGATATTCTTAAGGGACATCAAACAGATCTTGGGAAATCTGAGCCAGATGAAAGAGGAAGAGTTGTTTTGGTTAATATCTCGGCTTGTTTGGAACTACCTTCTGAGTGGGAAGCTTCTATCATTTCTGTGGAATTTGGGGGCACTTGAGGGACAATTTGGAAGGATATTCTCACCTGTTCTTTAAGGTCCCTTTTTTGCAGTAAGAGAATGGCTAGGGGCTTTAGGATAATTTTAAGCAAGTATTGTTAATGCTTTTTGCTTAAGCAAATGCTCATTTACTTCTTAGGAGCAATGTAGAGGAGGAGTATGAAACAGGCTTAGTTTTCTTCTCCAGCGTAACTCATGGTCACTGTGCATGGTTGGAAATGGCCTGAGTGCCCCTGTGACCCTACATAGCATAAGAAATAAAAAGTAGGCTCCTTGCCCTTATAGAGTTCTAGTAGTTTAAAACCACAGTAATTGTGATCCTTCTGGTTGGCCTCTGGAAGAATGGAAGGCAGGAACCACCCTCATTATTTCTGTTTTGGTTGGGCACTAACATGGAGTGGTAGAGGTGGTTTATCCTTGCAGATAAGTATGTTTGGCTTGCATCACACAGAAAAAAACCCAGTTTTTAATTTGTTGTCCCTATCCCCTAGTGACAAAGAACAAGAACCTAGTATGACTGTTAGGGGCCAGCATGACTGATCCTCTTAGAATTTTGAAGCCATGCTCACAGCTTCTGGGCTCCCTCAATCACCAAAAATGTGAAGTATGACTGCTCTCTCTTTCCTGAAGCTTAGGAAACTAGATGATGCAATAGAAGACTGCACAAATGCAGTGAAGCTCGATGACACTTATATAAAAGCCTACTTGAGAAGAGCTCAGTGGTAAGTGCCTCTGGTGGGTGGGGGGAAGAGGGAGTTGCCGCTGGCCTACAAGGGGAATTGCATTGTGGATGACAAAGCAGACCCAGGGATGTTGTGAGGTCATTTGGTCCTTCCCCCTGCCTCTAGGTGGGATTGTTCCAGCCCTAGACTATCTTTATAGACCTCCAGCGGAGGAGATTGCACAAGCTCCCTCAGTCTCCCATGCCTGTGTCTAACGCCCCTCACGGTCAGTAAGTTTCCTCTGATGCCTGACCCAAATTCCTTTTGTTAAAGTTTAAATCCATTTCCTTTGGAAATTTTATTTTGTATTGTACACTTTTGCTCTAACTTGGCACAGTGCTTGGCACATAGGTGCTCACTCAATAAATGTTTTGTTGAATGAATGTATGGTGCTTGGAAGAGGAAGAAATAAGTATCTCTTGGAGATAGTTGAGAGTTGTACCTATCCTGTCTGTTCTGGACGAGGGAAGACAATCTTACGGTTGGAGTGGATTTAATTTAATCCGGCTCAGCCTCCCAGCAGTATAAGGAACCTCCTTTTGAAATATCCTGGATAGGTAGTCTGTGCTTGAGTGTTTTGAGTGGCGGAGATGCCCTGTCTAACAAGGTGATTTATGTGCCAGAATATGCCTACCCCGAATGCCCAAATTTGCCCCAGAGGCAGGGTGCTCCCCAGCAGAGTTGTTATCTTACTCTTGGACCCACCAGACAATTTTCTCCATACAGGAATATTAACAAGGGCAAGGAGGTTCTCAGAAATCCATCTCTTCTTATATCACATTATTCTCCTGGCAGAGAAAACCTTCCTGTCTTTAAAATTCCCAAAGGAAGACATATTTGTTGTATAGCAATCTTCCAACACCTGTTCCATTCCTTATTACGAACTGTCATCTCTAAAGAACAGGTGCTAGGCTGGGTGCGGTGACTCACTCACACCTGTAATCCTAGCACTCTGGGAAGCCGAGGCGGGAGGATTGCTTGAGCTCAGGAGTTCGAGACCAGTCTGAGCCAAGAGCAAGATCCCGTCTCCACTAAAAATAGAAAAATTAGCCAGGCGTCATGGTGGACACCTGTAGTCAGCTTCTTGGGAGGCTGAGGCAGGAGGGTCACTTTAGCCCAGGAGTTTGAGGTTGCTGTGAGCAACCTCACTGCACTCTACCCAGGGTAACAGAGCAAGACTCTGTCTCAAAAAAAAGCAGGTGCTGTTATTGATGTCTGATGAGCCAGTAGTTTAAGCTCCCCCATCTCATCTCTGTTGCAGAATATCTTGTGAACTACCTCCTGTTTAACAGTTTTCCCAAAATTACCTCACTTAACGTAGGAAAACTGGTATGTGTGGGGGTTTTTTTAAGTGAATTTCTAAGTAGATGATTAAGTCTGTCCAACAGAAACATGCATGGAATTATATCGTAGAGATTCTGTGAGACCAACCATCAGTCATTCCATCTTTGCCCCTGGCAGACAAAAATGGAAGCTTTGGAAGACAAAAGAGCACCCTTCGACACAGCTAACACCTGTTTTTAACAGATGCAAAATGCTATATAAGTGAAGGTGTTTGCTGCAATTTTATCTACAATAATCCCCTAAATGTCTAGTGGAAGGAGTAGGTAGATACATGGTACCACTATATTAGCTCAGGGGGATGCTCTGTAGTGTTTGAACAAGGAATAGAAGGAGAACAGAAAATTCTTGATTTGATAGGAGAATAATTGAATAGAGGATTATTTTCTTCCTGTATGTATAATAAACAAAAATCAGGAATTGCTTTGAAATCAATTTCTTCGTGGTAGGAACAGAACTATCGTTGGAGTGGCTCTTCCTCTGAAATGCCACCACGTGGGGACAGCGTGCACTGTTTAGTGCAGTTGGCTGTTTGGCAACAGTCGCCGTAAGCAGCTGGGATTGGCAAGAAGCACTGGAGATGAGCTCAGGCCCCAGTCTTACCAGAGGCCTGACCACTCTCCCCATGTGTCTCGACTTATCCCTGAAGTTGGGGAGATGCCAAGTGTCTGTGGCATTTCCTATCGTGAGCTAGAGTTCTCCCTTTTTCCTTAAAGCCCAGCTTACTTTTCTATTTTTTCTTCAACTTTTTAAAAAATTTAAAATGTTAGGATATCCTTGAATTTTAAAAAGTATGAAGTAAAAGCACGAATCATTGTAGTATGCCTTGTTTAATACATTGCATGTAGGCCTGGAAAGTTTATCTGGGTTAATCATTTGTCAGATCACTCTACACCCAGGGCTATCAGTTACCAATTTTTTTTTACTTCAAATTACATTACATTTCATTCTGTAAATTGGTTCTCTGGGTTCTAGCAGCATTTGTGTCCTATGTTTGCAGGGCTTTGATTTTTTAAAGTCATAAATCAAAATGTTGCCAGAAAATCAGATACATCTAAGATGTTGGGCTTCACTTTTGCCAGCCACTTTGGTAGCACTCTCCTGCCCTAGCCTCCAAAGGCTGGTGGGGGTCTGTGATGTTTGTAAAGATGGGCTTGTTGGTTAGCAGTGTAATAAGTTGAATCTGTTGTGTAGCATCTAGCTGCATTGCATAATCACTTCCCATTCCCCTGCTGATGGTGAAACTCCTGCCGCAGTCTGTTTATTTGGTAGGCCACTCTTGGTGCCAGTGATCTTATCAAGAAAGGAAAATGCCATTTGCTTCTGTGCAAGAGACACTTAAAAGGTCTGGCGATCAGCCTGTCAAGCTAGATTCCTCTCATCTTGGGCCAGGGACCCCTCCTTTTTTGTGCTGCCAAAATAGAAGCAACCCTGTGTTTAGAGTCTCCTTTTCTTTCTCATTTACCAACATTTCCTAAATTGATTGGTCTTAATGGAATCATTTGCCAGCAGCTACCACCATGAACTTGATCCTTCTAGTGGCTCACTAATCCCACTTCTACTCTGGATTAGATCTAGCCCTGCATGTTTATGGCTCTGTAGGTTTCAAAGCTCTTTCATACCTATTTATCCCACTTTTCTTGTGTTTCAATCCTGAGTAATCAAGTAGGTGCCTTTACATTGCCTTTCCTAAGGTGGTCCAGATGCCTCTTGGGTGGCTGTGTCAGAAGGAACTTTTCCCCCTTGATTACTTTCTGCTCAGAGCTGAGCAATCACTTTGCTGGTTGGGTGCAAGTGCCTTGGGGCCTCTTTTTTTTCCTTGAGGAACTGATAGCTAATTTTCTCTCACTGCTAAATTAAGGGCACCTGTTTCATGAAGCTTCTTACCAAAAGTGTGTGTCTTGTTTGAGCCATGCCTCTTGCCCTAAAGTGATACTGAAGACCATTGCTATTGATGTCTGAGCACTGTATTGCCCTGTATTTCCTTCTCAGTTACATGGACACAGAACAGTATGAGGAAGCAGTGCGGGACTATGAAAAAGTGTATCAGACGGAGAAAACAAAAGGTAAAGGAGTTGGGGAGCATTTGTTTCTCAGGGAACTGTGTGGTCTTACTCTAGGCCCTGAAACTAGACACGAAGTGGTTTGATTCGGGGATCAGGGACCTACCTAGAGCCTGTCTGATCACCAGTTAGGAACAAGTGAGCAGAGATCCTGGGCGAAAACAAGAGGCACCTGTTTCCTGGTCCCAGATCCTCTCTTTCACTTCTTTTTTTGTGTGATGAGACTAATGTGAAGAACCTAAGTATGAGTAGATTTTTTTCTAATCTCCAGAAGAAAGTACTGTAAGAGCCCCTGGCTTGGTTAACAGGGCTTCTAAGTCCCAGGCAAGGGGGCTGGGACTCAGCAAGGGAAACAGAATCAGGTTTGTCCATTGATGCCAGATGTCTCCCTCTAGAACACAAACAGCTCCTAAAAAATGCGCAGTTGGAACTGAAGAGGAGTAAGAGGAAAGATTACTACAAGATTCTGGGAGTGGACAAAAATGCCTCTGAGGATGAGATCAAGAAAGCTTATCGGAAACGGGCCTTGATGCATCATCCAGGTAGAGCTGGTGGGAGCAGGGGCTTAGTGGGAAGAACCTGCAGGGCAGGCCCACTGCAAAAATCAGTCCAGAGGGGAAGCCTTGGAGAGCTTCTTCAGCTTGGAATAAGGTATTGCAGAGTTCTGTGCACTCAAATTTTGGGAAGTACCAAATTCCAAAATCAGATGTAAAGTGATTTTTCTCTCAAACTTTGTTTTCTTGAGACTCTGATTTCATCTGAGTTCTTCTTGTACTTCTTCCTTAGATCGGCACAGTGGAGCCAGCGCTGAGGTTCAGAAGGAGGAAGAGAAAAAGTTCAAGGAAGTTGGAGAGGCCTTTACCATCCTCTCTGATCCCAAGAAAAAGACTCGCTATGACAGTGGACAGGACCTGGATGAGGAGGGCATGAACATGGGTGGTAAGTTGGTTGGGGCAGCCTGGGGTGAATCTGACAGCTGTGGAGTGTTAAAATTTTTTCTAAAGACACTCCAGAGGCAGAGCCTGTACATAATCAGTAGTGATCTGCAGGGATTTATAAAGCATTCCTGTGATGCAAGGCACTGTGTTGGATGTTGGAGACAACAACGATAAATCAAATAGGTTCCCTGACCTCCAGGAACCCACTGTCTAGGAGTTTACAAACTTTGGCCCATGGGCCAAATCTGATCCCTGGTCTGAACAGACTAATAGACAGGGAGTCAGACACATGCAATTAAGTGTAGCAGGTTCACAGTGTATAGAGTGGGCTCCAGGGAGGTGAGCACCAGGAAGGGAAGGCTTGGAAGTGCAGAAAAGCGTGGCCCCTTTGGAGGTCTGCAAGGGGCTTCATCTGAGAAGAGAGAGGGGTGGGGTGCTAGAGGCAGGCGGTGGTGAGAGGTGAGGCTGGCAGGTAGTTGGATCAGACCTCAGAAGGCCCTAAGGGCTGTGTGTGGTAAGGAATGTGGGCCTTTTCCTATTAGCTGCAAGTTCTTTTTTACCCACCGTGAAGTATACACCTACTGATATTTATGTGTGTCATGCATTCCTGTAAACCCTCACAGATTTTAATTTCCCCAAAGCAAAGCACAGCTGTTGTCATTGTCGTTGCTCATTGTGGGCTCAATCAGAGACAGTAGAGGCCCTGAATTGTGCACAGCCTGCAGACCATCTCTAATGCCAACCCTTTCTCTTCCACCAAGAAAATCTATTGGAATTTAAAATAAGAATGGCAATAGTATATAAATAATCCTAAATCTTCAAGGTGGGGGTGAGGGGGGTGTTTGTGTTTAATGAACTTAAGTTCAAGGCCGGGCGCGGTGGC
>CAUYSK010081645.1:0-19315 GCA_963575035.1 Avahi laniger
TTGTGTCTGGATAGGCCCATCACAAGTCAAAAATATTGTAAGACGGGCCGGGCGCAGTGGCTCATGCCTGTAATCCTAGCACTCTGGGAGGCCGAGGCAGGCGGATCATTTGAGCTCAGGAGTTCGAGACCAGCCTGAGCAGAAGCAAGACCCCGTCTCTACTAAAAATAGAAAGAAATTGGCCAAACAGCTAAAAATATATAGAAAAAATTAGCCGGGCATGGTGGCACATCCCTGTAGTCCCAGCTACTCGGGAGGCTGAAGCAGGAGGATCGCTTGCGCCCAGGAGTTAGAGGTTGCTGTGAGTTAGGCTGACGCCACGGCACTCTGGCCTGGGCAACAGAGGGAGACCCTGTCTCAAAAAAAAAAAAAAAATGTTCTCTATCTAGTTTCATAGCCCTTGAAACAGTCACCTTTTTCTACCCCTTCATTCGCAGGCACAAATGAGGTACAGGTAATTAACATAGTGATATGGTACAAATGAGCTCATAAACCAAGGAAGAGAAATTATTTACTAACTCAAGGTTGTTGAGATTATTCACCCTTGGACTGGAATAATATTTGTGTATCCTGACTGCCAATACAGCAGTTGTCTCTGTGCTTCCACTTCAAACTCTTGTAATTCTTTTTTTTTTTTTGATAAGTGGTCAAACTGGGAAAATCTTGTAGGTCATACTAATGATTTATTCTACTAATCCTTAATGATGAACATCATTAGTCAGACATTATCCGAACCTCATTTTGCATCTTGAATATTATGTATTTGTCATTCCATTAATTCTATGACAAAAGAACATTTGCCATACTATTATATAAATCCTACTAGTCCTTACACAAAAATGACTTGAAACTCTGAAACAGTGTTATTTTATGGTTTTGAGTTGCCACTGTACCTGGGTAGTGTCTATTATTTATTTACGTGTCTCCTGAAGGCTATTGGTAATCCTTAGTTATTTATACCCCAGGGGTTCTTTAGCCAAAAGAATTTTGTAAAGAAGCTAAAGTATTTGTTTTTCAAATGAATGGCTATACTAACTAGAAAGCATACTTCTGCTTTATTAGGCTTAAAACAAAGTATCTCCCATCATTCCAACATCTGGATCTCATTTATTACTAAGGCAGGATAAGACGGATTTGGAAAAAATGAAGTGAAATCAGTTTTAGTGATCATTATCTGATTTTGCTTTTAGACTGAAAATTTCCCTCCTGTCAGGTTCTGTCGTGTTTAACTTTGAATAAAAGCGTGCACTTCATAGGAAAAAAAGTGACAGTAACCTATTCTACTCCTTCCCTCCCTTTACCTTAAAAACAAAAAACTACTTAATAAAAAATATTGGAGTAAGGGGCATAATCTTATTTGAAATTTTTGTGCAATGGCTTTGATGGATTTTACACATTTTTAAAAATTAGATGCACTTGTTAAAACTTTTTATTCCTCCAAAAATATAATACACCTGGTCTAGATTTTATAGTTTTTCAAATTGGTTATCTAAATTTGGGTGATTGTCGAATTTTTAAAAATGTGCTCATAAATGAGATATATCAGAAACAATGTATTTTATGTCTTTCCTGTGTGAATTAAATTTTCCTATAACAACATAACATTTTAAAATTGTCAATCTGTGCCAGTTTTCATGCGTGTTAGTGTATGCCTTTCAAAACACTTTTTTCACATTTCTTTGAAATTCTAGAGATATCTGACACAACAGATGACTTTCTCAAACGTCACTTCAACATTTTGATATACAAATCTACTTCTTCATTAGAAAGGGAAAAGATTTTTTTAAAGACATTTTACATGATTGCAGAGAAGGACTCTGTCATATATGATAACCCTATTCCCAGTAACCCTAATCATTATTAGCATCAGCACTAAAAAAGAACAAAAGGATGATTGTAGGAGGAGTATAACTGGAAATGGTGAGAAGAGATCTGGGAGTCATATTCTGAATGACAGACAAACTTTTCCTAGCAGCCAGAGCTCTTAGACGCTGGCGTAATTACCCAAGTTAGAAAGAAGGAAAATGAAAGGACGTCCCTTGAGATATTTAAGGCCAGATTTGGCAAAGTGCTGGAAAACAAAATAAAGGAAAGTCCCCTGAAAGTGTTGCCAGGGAAATGGCCAAGTGACCTCCGTGTAACTGTGTCTGTGTGCCCTGCTGGAGTCCCCTTTGCTTTCTCACCGGTCCCAGCATGACCACGGGAGGTGTGCTGACCTGGCTGCTGTTTTCCTCTCTCCCCAGAGAGTTTTAGCAAATGACCCTTAAGCGGTGGGGCTTTAATGCTTATAAGCACTTCAGGATTGCAAAGAGAAAATTATAACAAATGTAAAAATTATTATTTCTCATCACTCAACTTGTTGGCCTATATATGTTGAAATCTGGAAATAAAGTCCAAACCAAGTTTAATACGTTAGTTTAAATCTGCCAGTTAGCGTTTCCATTGAATTCAGTTTGATTCTATGCAGCTTCATTTCATGTTTATTTACAAAGAAGCTATGATTGCATTCAGATAACTCGAAGCCTGGGGCCTATTATAATAAATTGGTCACTGATCATGTTGGAAGTTCAGGAGGTTCCTCTATTTGAAAGGCAGGAAAAAAGAAAACTTCCCAAGTCTCCATCTGGTTCAGCAATTCCATTAAGCCTGGGTGTGCAATACAGTGGGAAAAACTCACAACCGGGTGATAGGACTTAATTCGTCAGCAAACGTTTTCGAGCTCCTAGTAGGTTTCTGGCCCCATTCTATGTAATAGATGCTGGGGATTAGGAGAACCGAAATGAAGTCCCAGCCATGGTTTCCTAGCTCATTCCGTAGCTCTGTTCCAGAGTAGGTGGCGTTCCTACTCGTGCACGGTCCTGTGAGAACCGTCCTGAATCAAAACAGTAGTAAGTCGCTGCTAACAACAGTAACATCGACAATACAACAGAAATGAATTGAGTAGTTCCTGTATTCTTGCAGCGTGAGCGTCAACTTACCTCATCTGTTCCTCACAGCAGCCTTTTCTTTTCCACACCTGGGGAAACAGAGGCAAAAAGGTGACAGCTGGGGCCGGGCAGAGCCGGAACGCAGACTCAGGCCTCCTTCCCAAGCCTGCTACGGAGATGGGAAGGGTCATGACGTCCAGTCAGCCGAACTCTTATTCTTCAAACTCAGGGGCGGCCATTTGACTTTCTCTGCTCAGTAACTGCCGGCAGCCTTGCGATAATTAGTAGTTTTCTAGGAAACTACTCACTCTGTGGAAGCCTGTTGCGCTGACCTGCCAGGAAAAGCTATTTCCTTCCAGAAACTCTCAGCTATTAGCTTGGGGTCCTTCCCCTTCAGAGGCAGCCTAGATTCCATCCAGAAAGGACCTTCTGATGGCAAAGGGAGAATTTAAAGGAAAGATTTATTAAGCAGTTATTATGTGTCAGGAACTTGTTTAAAAACAGGTGTTTAAAAATATCTCATGTATGGCTCACAGCAACCTCAAAAGAGAATATTGATGTTCAGAACAGACAAGATGTACCCAAGGCAGCAGAGCCGGGCTTTGACTTCACGCCAAGGCCCATCTCTCACCCCTACTTGTGCTGCCTCTGAAAAGTATATATAGTCAGCATCTTGTTCAAACATATTTCTGTGATTGAAATCTGTGACAACCGCTACCACTGCAACAACACAGGTCACTGCTCAAACATCACCGCCACGTGACAGAAAGCTTCCCTTGTAGTAGCCAAACTCCCTCCATCCCCACCCCACTGCGGCTTTATTTTGCCACCATATGACAAAACACACAGTTATTTGCATTTATTGTCTGTCTTGCCTGCTGGAATATGCATGTGTAGAGCTTGCGCCTTGTCTGACCTGTTAATTTCTGTATCCTTTGTGCCTGGAATAATGCCAGAAATAAATAATAAACACT
Source organism: Avahi laniger (assembly GCA_963575035.1). NCBI lineage: Eukaryota > Metazoa > Chordata > Mammalia > Primates > Indriidae > Avahi > Avahi laniger. The sequence goes on from CAUYSK010081645.1 coordinate 3,902, forward strand.
TGTTAAATGAATGAATAAGAGCAGGTTTTTAAAGGCAGAGTAGGTAGCAAGTCTGTGACCTATTGACAGCACACTGTGATTTAGTCTGGAAAACATATTTTGGTGCAAAAAAAGGGGCAATTTATACTACGCATTTGCTTAATAAGTTAAAAGTGATTCCCAACTTAAAAATTTGGCTCCAATATGAAGCTTCACCCAGGAATCCACTGACATTATTGATTCTATTTATTAGGAATTTGAAATACCACTGTTGCAACTGTTTAAATGTTCATTTTGACATGATAAATGTAAATATCTATTTTTAACACTATTAGCTACTAGAAGCCTAAGGGCAAAACAGACATGTTAATTCACCTTGTGGAGCTATGGAGTAAGAGAAGGGGTAGGAAGAATGATGTGGAAAAAATAAAAATATCAAAAGAGGGCCAACTAAATTATAACAATCTAAAAAGTGTTAATTTTATCTATGGAAAAAACCCACAAATTAATCACTGTCGAAAGTCAAAATTCTAATTTTGTGTGACATCTATTGAAAAACTAAAAATAAACTAGAAATACAACCAGTGGAAAACAGGCAATACAATTTTACGTATGACATATCCTAAAACTAGCCCTATGACTGAACTGTGGCTCTTTCTGTAACTGAATAAGGGAGTTTTTGTTTTTTTTCCTTATCATCCTACTGCGGACCTCATTACTTACTATAAATGAACTGGACAGGCCTGGCAAGATGACTCACACCTGTAATCCTAGCGCTCTGGGAGGCTGAGGTGGGAGGATCACTTGAGCTCAGGAGTTCGAGACCAGCAGGAGGAGAGGCTCCGCAACTATTTATTCCTTGATCAAACCCACCACCATTGTGACAGAGGTCATTCGCTGAGTCACCAAAATTTGGGTAAATTATATCTTACTTGTTTTTATTAATCGTTCTTAAATGTATGCATAGCTCACATTTATGTCAATATTTAATGTTCAAAATGTCTTGGTTTTTATTTAGAAGTTTGGTGATGTTTTGTGACTAGAAATAGGCCACAGGAATTTAACTCTTGTTTATATCAATTAGTCTGTGGTTTTGGTTTCATTATTTGTCATTTCGCTTAAAGCTGCAGTTTTCAAGAACTTACGGACGATATTAAATGAGGACTCACTGAATAGAGCTTCCTAATACTGACATGGGCAACGTGTCTGGAAGTCACTTTTGTCTGGTACCACAAGTAACACAAGCTAACTTTTCCAGGCTCTTCTTTATTTAGTGTGTTTTTATGTGGATGAATGTTATGGAAAATATTATAGGAAAATAAAAATGTTTCATTTGTGTATTTTTGGTAGCTTGTATTCAGATTGAAAACATTAAAATACTTTGGAACATATAAAACCCACTTTGATACTGGACCACCCAAATTCACAACATATCATGAGATGCTGTAAAATAAGAAATTTGTAGGTGACATTGTATGCAGTTGACTGTTAGATTCAGATCTAAGATCAGCAGCAAGGAAGAAAATGAAATACTTATTTAAATTTAAAATACCCGGAACCGTGCAATAGATGTTATAAGAATTCGTTTCCAGGGGAAAATTCACATTCTCATTCTCTCTCCCAGCTCTTCTTCCTCCTCCTCCTCCCCCACCTTCTCTAAATATATATCATAGCTCAGAAAGGTACTTTTCACAGTAGGAGGTTTTAAAAAATAAAATGTTTAGGCTTTCTTTTATTTCCTCCTCTTATGGGATTAATTCTGCAGGCTGCAGACAGCAAAATAATAATTTAACCCACTTTAACTCCCTTTTGTCTGTTTCGTTCAACAACGTGGTAATTCTCAAAACATTTATTTGAGAGAATTTAATCCTCTAGGAGTTGAATTCTCAGAGCTCAGATTTTAGGATGTCACTCATGGCATGAAGATTAAAACGTTCATGGGTCCTCTGCTGTTTACAGAATTGTTAAACGCAAGTTTTCCAATCATACTTGGTTGTTTTCAGTGCTGGGGTTTAGTGTGTTAGTGCAAGAGAACTTTTGCTCTCCCTCCCGTCCCCCGCCCCCATCTCGCCCCCGGTGGGGACACTCCCGTGGGGCCGCTTTCCTTTCGCTGCAGGTGGGCTGAGCGAAGAGCGTGACGCAGGAGGGGGCCGGTCCGGACGGTGCCGAGCGCCTCTGCTCCTCGCGGACGATGCCATTAGCGCAGGAAACAGGCGGCGGGGCGGCGGCTCTGCGCGCCCCGGTCCTGCGTCCTTGGCGGCGCCCCGGCGCAGTGCACATCCTCAGCGCCTCGCCAGCGCCGTCCGCCGTCTGTCTCTTCGAGCTCTTCTTGCTGCCCAACTGAAAGGAGAAAATGGGCACCGGGGATTTTATCTGCATTTCCATGACTGGCGGGGCGCCCTGGGGGTTCCGACTGCAAGGTGGCAAGGAGCAGAAGCAGCCCTTGCAAGTGGCAAAGGTAGGACGCGGGGAGGGGGGGGGGGGAAGAGGTATCCTTGCTTTGTGCTGGGAAGGAGTCAATGAATCCAACCTGTTGCTAGTTTTTTCAAGTTCTGAGGCAGACGTCTATTTAGGGGTTTGATTTTGGCGCTGGCGTCGAATTTTTCTAGGATGTGCCTTGTTTTCTAAGAAACTTTTCAGAGTGATGTAAAATCATGTGTAATTGCGATTGATAGAGGGGAAAGTGCGCCATATTTATCAGCTAAAAGAGCCTACTGAGTCACGTTCTTTTGACAACCAGCGAGACACCGGGGAACGTTTCTTGGAGGCAAGGTTAGAATGTTCATTTGAGCTATTGTTTCATGTCACTTTACTTGGCTCTGGCAGAGGAGAAATGCTCAACTCAGCATAACCGCTTGGCTATTTTGGGGACTCTTATAAGGTGTTGGTGGTCACGTTTATTATGCAGCATTCATAAAAAGGCCAATTTTGGGCAATAATTTTTAAAGTATGATGAAATGCCACAAAATCTATTTAAAAGAATATACTTTGAAAGGATTTGACAAATAAATGCAAAAATCCAAGTACTGTATTCCAACATGTGTACTCATCCAGTGAAGAACTCAAGATAATTTCAAAGATACTCAAAATGTATTGTAACTAAGAGTAACTTTGTAATGTACCAAATAGCTATTTAAAATGTTTTGTGCTTTTGTTGCCATTTAGTCGCTTAGGCTACCAGTTTGCTCAAGGGGATCTGCTATTGTGTAACTGGCATTCAACTAAAATAATTTTAAAAGACATGAAACTAAGCAAATTTTACCTGATTTTAATATTAAATTGCAAATCGTAGTGTTGTATGAAAGAAAATGTGAGAACATGAGATTAAATCTCCATTTTATACTTATATTAAAAATGGGTCTAGATCTTTATGAAATATATGGGCCACTGCTTTTGTATTTATTCTTTCCCTTTGGCTTTTACTTTCAAAAAAATGTTTGATGTTGAAGAAAGGAGTTTCTTTGAAATTTTCTGCTCCCAGGCGTCCATCAGAAAGCGCTTTCATAATGCAATGGTGGAATCCTGCCCCCTAGTGAAAATTGCAAACATCAAGAAAGAAGCATGAAACAGGAGATAAAAAGCAGAGTTTTTAAAACTGGAAAGTTCCTCAGAGGTCTCCAGTTCAACTCATTAATTTTAGATGAAGAAAGAGCCCAGAGAGTTTAAATAACTTGCCTCGAGTCTTTGGCTTGGAACTGGCAGAGTGATTAAAGGATCAGGAAGGTGATTTCATTAGGTTTCTTTAGGAGTCAATGGCAGGCAACATCAGATAAAATATGAGCGCCTAATTCAGCGTATATATAATCCGTGACACTGAAGCAGATTTGCTCTGAGTCTAGAATAGCAGTTGGCTGGCTCCACTTACTGAGATTTGGGTTCTAATTGCAGCTCTGATCTAACTTGCAGCTTGGCCTTAGGCAAAAGCCTCAGCCTTCCAGTCTCATCTGCTCTGTGTGTGTGTGTGTGTGAGAGAGAGAGACAGAGAGAGAGAGAGAGAGAGAGAGAGAGAGAGAGACTATAGTCTACAGTCTACCTTTTTCCTTTTTATCTGTAAGTTAAAGAAACTAAAGAGCCTTTTAAAGAAAATATAAGTTCTAAATTACTGTGGCAATGCCTATTTTTTTTTTAGTTCGAGCTATTATATTCAATTTTTTATACCAGCATTATTTGTTCCAGAAAGCTATTGGAGCAAAAATGCTTGTCATTTTCTGTGTTGTCAAGGCCATGACCACACTAGGATCACTGTATTTCATTTAAACCATTAAGTCAATTCAATTCTAGTAATGGTCTCTTGTTAAGTTCAAGGTGAAGTGGATGTTGCTTGGGAGTACACTTTTCCTCTTGTAAGGATTGGCGATAGCTTAATAGGTGAATCACCTCCAAGTAGGAGGGTGCAAGGAAAGAGGCAGAAATCTGAGCCAGAGGATGGTTGCTGGCAAACAAAATGCTCACAGTTTTGAAGAACATGCAAAGGATTAACTTGAGAATTAAGGAGAATAAATATTAAAAAAAAAAATTCAACCAGCGTTTGAGCCATGCCCCTTAAAATGGGAATACCATAAAGCAATCCTATAGACAATAACAGATTTTGACCTGTGAAATATTTAAGTATTTAGACTTTCCATAATGCCATATAGAATGGAAAATCTAATAGGCTAAAAGAGCACAAGAAAAACTAGTCTAATGTTATCAAGGATGATCGGAAATTGAATAACTTTATAATTCTCAATAAATATCCTTCTAGTGACATGTTTAGTCACTTTTGAGATGTGTTCAGACATTTTTAGTACTTGGTTGGCTGGTCGAACTGTACATAAACTCCAAATTTTAGAAATAACTAACAGGAATATTAATAATCAAAACTTTTCATTGACATTGAAGCTCAATGCAAAAAATTCTGTTCTGTTTTAAAAAATAAACGGAATTTTTAAAGGCCCAAAGGATCAGTAACATAGGCCTGATTTTTGAATGTTTATATATCTTTTAATTTATATTCTAAATATATGTCACAGAAAGCAAACATTTCTAATGCTGAGTCGTAGGGTGATCCTCTGCAGAGTGTATTTTCAAGAGATCATCCACAGGAAAAATTATCCAGACATAAAACCCCATCGTGTGCGTGCGGACAGCCTTATAAAAAGAGTGTTAGCACTTTTACTCTACAAAACTCTTTCTTTTAGGACATGCACTTGCATAGCTTTGTCTTTGGATATACTCTTGGCAAATCACTTTAGAAAATCATTATATCAAGAAGTGGTTAGAAATTTTTGTTTTCAAGACAAATCTTATATACAATTTGAAAATTACTCACATTTTGAAAATAATGAACAAAGAAATATACAAATTATTTATCTTTTACACATTTTAATGTAGTTGGAAACTATATTAAATTTTTCTTCACACCTTACAGATCACTATAATAGTTATTCTCCTATTGAATTTTAATTCAAAGTTTTAAATAATTGCTTATTAAAATTGAGATGGCATAATCATTCATTTCACGAGACAGAAATGGATTTAACAATTCTTGTCTATTACTATATATGCACTCTATAAAGCTTTGAATAAAAATGTATTATTTAGGCAAAGCACATTTCAAATAATATAATTCTTATCCCTTAGTGCTATTAGTGAGGTTTCTAAAATGTTTCAAGTAGAATAATTCCAGAAACATAGGTATTTCTAAAGGGGGGGGAAAGGTTTTTAATGTATTTGAATGTGTATATTTGAGAATAAATGTTTCCTATGGGAAGCTAGTGATATCTCTATTAGAAAATATGCCTAAGCACTTAATCTTTTGTTCATTTTTTGAGCCCTTTCTCGAAATTTTAAAGACAGGTATATTTGTAGAAGTCAGTGTGCGCTAGGTTAATCTATTATGCAAGTGTTATAAAAAATCCTTATTTTGGAATTGCATGTTTTAAGACAGATCACTGTTTGTTGAAAGGTGACAGTGAGATAGAATATTGATGATGCATGAACTTTGCCACTATCTAGACACAGCACATATGTAACTCGCATGAATTAAGCCCTTGACACATGCCAGGAAATGTCCCACGTGCTTTGCAGCTATTATCTCTTTAAAAGTTCCTCAAAACTAAGAAGTAAACTTGAAAAATATCCTCATTTTAAAAATGAGGAAATGGATTCACAGAAAGGCTAAGTTGTTTGGCCAAGATTAAGCCACAAAAAATGATGGGATTTGATTTTCATTCTTCCTTATTGGTGAAAAGTGGTGCCTGACAGGATAAAGGTAGGTTAAGGTGGTCCCAAAAGGAAAGATTAATTAAAAAGAAATGCCATGGCCTGTGTCCAACCCTGTTTAATTGGTATGGGGTTCGCTGTGGGCATCAGCATTTATAAACACACATTATAAACATTTAATTTTGACATGTGGTCAAGATTCACACCCACATCTATAGAAAGTGGAGGCCAAATAAATGCTAATGTTTTATTGCACAGCATGGCGACTATAGTTGATAATAATATACATTTCAAAATAGCTGAAGGAGAGGATCTAAAAAATGTTCTCACCACAAAGAAATGATACATATTGGAGGTGATATATATGCTAATTAGCCCTATCTGATCATTCCACAATGTGTACATGTATCAAAACATCATATTGTACCCCATAAATACATACAACTATCATTTGCCAATCAAAAATAAAATAAAACTTAAAAAAGAATATATATATGAATATATATATATTTTACATATATCTATATTTTTGCTGGTTCATGAAATCATCATCAACCATCTAAGATTCTTTCCTGCTCTGATGTTCTGTAATTGTCACTAAAAGTCAAGTAGAGATTAAAAAAAAGAAAGGAAGTTGAGGGCAGACATGTCCCCACAGGACTACTAGGAGGTGGCACAATATGTCCATTCGGAATTTCCCTGTTGTCCCTTTTCCCAGCCAAATTAAGAGGAAGACCGGGGAGAGGCCAAGAATTGTCTGAGTTCTTAGCACTTTGAACAAGTCATAATTAGTGGTGGGAGGATTTACCTTTTCAGAAGCCAAGACGGTGGGCCGGGAGAAAAAGAGGAGGTGTTGGGAAGCCCCGGAGTGATCACTATAGATCAGAGGTGCCTGCAGGAAGGGGAGACTGGCGAGTGTTGCCTGGCAGTTGGTGTCATTGTCAGTGGGCTTGCTGGCCTGCCTGGTGCTTTTATGCAGGGAGTGGTGGAAGGGGTGGGGGAGGGCAGGGGGAATAAAACCGGAGAAAAATGCAGGGGAGAGAGACAGAGAGAGGGACAATATGATAATATGACTTGCTTTATAAACAACAATTACCTTAATTTAATACCTAATAAAAGTTCGGAGTACTTCTAAACCGAGAGTTCCAGGCTCTGACAGGATTGTTCTACAAACACCTCTCTAGACTAACTGAAAGCATGCGTCTGCTTAACAGGAAAAAGCTTCCCAGGTTGCTCAAGTACTGATTCACATTAAAAAAGGAGGAGGAGGAGGAGGAGGAGAAGGAAGGGAGAGGAGAGTAGTTTACAATTCTTATTAGGACCAAAATCAAATTTTCATTCTTTCTACGTAGAAAGAGTAGCTTCGATGTGCTCATCAATGTAAGTCCCACGCGTTGGTGTTAGGTTTTCGGGACTAGCGTATAAGTAGATGTGATTGATAATATGAACTTCTGTGATGTAACTGATTTTTTTGATGAGTGTCAACTCGTTTAGTTATAGACATGAAACTGTCTTATTTTTTCCAAGTAATTGTTTTCAACCATGATAAAAACAAATCCTACCCTTAAAAATTCTCTGGGCAGATCCCATGTATTGCTGGTAGCTTCTGGATATTAACACTGTCCAGTTCCATTAAAGCTTCAATCCAAAATCTGACTCCAAACTCTCTTCCTTGTCGCCGTGGCCAGGTTGTGGCTCCAGGGCTTGGTGTGGGAGGAGGGTTGTCTGTTCTTTACCCCACTCCCTCTGGCCCCTCAAGGGTGAGGAAGGAGGAAAGATTGGCGAGGGAAGGGGAAGATAGCTATATTTATTCGTAACAAAATGAGGTGGTACTTCTCTATTCTTTGGTGATTGTATGTCTCTGGTTAACACTGGGTGGCCATTAATGTCCTCTAATGGCCATTAATGTATGGCTGATGTCCAAATGCTGGGACATACGTACGGCTTCTTCTAGGAGCCCTGAAGGGCCTTGCCCCCGAACCCAGACCCCTAACACAGAAATCAGGCTTCTGCCCAGTCTCTTCTGTACCCCTCCAAGCCCAGTGGTTCATCCGGATGCCAGCCCCTGGCTAAGAGTTTGGCCTCTCTGGGTAGGGTCTTAGCAAGAGGGCTCCAATCCAGCCACCTGCCATGATAGCCACTCCTCCACAGGAAATGCAAGGATCCTTGCCTCGACAAATGGGCAACTCAGTATGCAATGTCATTGTGACATACACATTATACCTAAGTGGATATGCTGTACATTTTTGATAGTAATGGTCTTAAAGGATAGATGTAGCTTCCAAAATAATTTAACTTCCCTCTGTCAGTTGGTAAGTGTTCAAGAACATAAGCTAACACATACTAAAAATACTTCATATGTGCCTATCTTATAGTTTTCCAAGTACATTAACATATATTATCTCTTTTGACATCAGTTGGGTTAACAAATTTTTCTTACTCTCAGTTTATAGATAAAAGAACCGATACTGAAAAAATAAATTATTTGCCAAAAAAAATTATATAAAGCAGTCTAAATATAATTTTCTCCCTCTAACAGGGCTATCATGCTACTCTCCTGCAGCAGCCTGGATAAAGAGAGCAGGCTATCAATTAGTATTACTGAAAATTGCAATTACTTCAATACAGGGTTTGTATGAAGTAGAATCTCCCCAAGTCTAAGATTAACCCTTACAAAAACTGATAACAAGAGGCCAAACGTGATGGCTCATGCCCGTAATCCCAGCATCTTGGGAGGCAGAGGCAGGAGGATCACGTGAGCCCAGGTGTTTGCAACCGGCCTGGGCAACATGGCGAGACTCCATCTCTACAAAAAATAGAGAAATTAGCCGGGTATAGTGAGTGGTGTACATCTGTAGTCCCAGCTCCTCTGGAGGCCAAGGCAGGAGGATCGCTTGAGCCCAGGAGTTGGAGGTTGCAGTGAGCCGTGATCATGCCACCATGCCACTACACAATGGTCTGTGTGACAGAGTGAGACCCTGTCCAAAAAAAAAATTGATAACAATTTCTTCTTTCAATTGGCCTGAAGTAAAGGATTATAGGAAAGGCACCTCCAAGATAATGTGCCATGAGAGAAAAGCTAGAAAGGGAATGAGTTTACTTGTCAATAAACCTGATAAATATATGGACTCCAATATGTTTATGGTCTCTATTCTAACAGATTCATGATGAAACAAAATACCATGAGGTTTTTGTGAAAGAAAATGGAGAATTTCTGAATTAAACAATTCTAAAGAGTAAACTTTCTGAAATTAACAGCGTCATCTGAGAAACAAAATAACATTTGCTTTTTTGGGGGATATTTCATTGTTTGGCAACCTCAGTGAGAACATATTTATGGTATTGGATTCCTTTAGGCGCTTTACTTTTTTGAATTATCCATTATTCTGTTCTTATTTTTAAAAAGCAGAGGTGGCCAGATGCTCAACAAACTGTGGACTCAAAGTCCTTGTGGAATCTTTTGTGGAATCTACCATGGGGCAGATTATTGGATGTAGCTTTCCTAACTAACATATAAATCTGGCATGTTTCAGATAGATGAACTAAAAATGTGGTGGATTTACCATTTGAAACACTGAGAGTGAAAAATTATGTCTCTAGATTATGAACAAATATTAATAATTGTTTCCTAACCATCGATGTTTGGTTTTCATAATCCTACTCAGCCATGACTAGCTTCTGCTGTTACTTGGAAGCAGTGTGGGTACTGGATTGATAACATTATGAAGAGTGAGTTTTCCTGAACAGAATTATTATGGATATATGTTTTATCTGATTCTACCTAGACAATACACATTCTTTCACCCTTCTTCCTTTGTCCCCTTTGTCAAAACTTACCATGCTTGAATTTAACCTTTTTAGGATACATAATTTCTTTCTAGGGAATCTGTAATAACTATCAATGGCCGTCATTTCCCCCCAAACATCTTCTTGCCTTTAATAGTATATTCTAGAGATAATTTTATTTAAGAAACTCACATATGATATTCACTGGGTGCCAGCCAGTGAATCAACGTTTAAATATAATGAGAGGACTCTGAGGTTACCCCCACTTAAGATCCCATTACAGGGGCACGAAGGTTAAGTGATTTCGCCAGGTCACATGTGTCATTAGGGTCAGAGCTGGGGTTCACACCTAGAGAGTCTGGCTCCAGGGTTTGTGTTATAAACTCCTACACCTGTCACTTTTGGGTCTAGCGTAGTTCCAACAGCCAGTTAAGAGGGAAAGAGGCATCTGAACAGATCGTGGTGGAGAGATGTTTGTGATCCCTTAAACCAAACCTGCTTTTTTTTTGTTCTGACATTCAGTGTAATTTCGCTTATTAAAATTAATGTCATATCACTCTATTTGAAACGTTTATTTCCAGAACAAATAATTTAGGAAATAAAATAGAAACAGACTTGAAACTTTCATAATTCTTGTTCCAAAGGATAATTTTTCTTTGATTTTTTTTTCTTAAGATTTCCAATGTCTTCTTAAAAACAATGCCATGTTACTCTATTTTTGAAGCAAAAACTTTTTACCATCTGACCATTTTTGAGACTTTTATCATGCAGTTGAGGACATTTTAAAGGTGAACTTATTAAGGGCTGTGCGACCCACACACTGAGACGGCATCCTGGGTAGTGACTCCTGCCTCCTCCTGTGGCCCCTACCCCATTCCGGCCTGTGTCCTCCTCCGGCCACCTCAGCTGGGCCTCGTTGCCCGGCTGGCTGTTCTTAGTTAACCCTACGGGCCCAGAACGGGTCTTTGTGCTTCTGGTTTCATGTTCCTCGGGGTCATGCTGCAGAGAGCTGCCAGGGAGACTTTTTTAAATCACCTGTTATGTCATTGCTTAAAATACTTCCAAGGCTCCCATCATTGTTATCAAAATAACCCTAACATTGTTTTTATCTTGTTAGATATAGACAATGGGTCAAGAGCTTTATGAATTATTTCATTCGTAATGTTCCTACTATTTCTTTTTTTTTTTTTGACAGAGGAGGAAACTGAGGCTTAGAAAACTTAAGTAAACCACTGAAAGTTGCACAGCTAATACACAGCGACATCAGGACAGAGGCCAGTTAGATGCTGAAGCCACACTCTCCACTGCCACCTGCGCAGGAAACTGTCTGTGCTCTGGGCCCCGACACGGGGTCCAGCCCCGTAGCCTGTCACTCTCCCAAGAGTGCATTTAGCCGTTTGAAAAGACCACAGTTCTCTCAAAACCCTCTCCCTTTCTTGCCGCTTCATCCCTGTCGTGTCCTCAGCTGAACGCTTGTCCACCCCTTTTCCTTCCCCAGTTGGCCTGGAGAAATTTGACTCATTCTGGAAAACTCCAGTAAAGTCAGTTTTCTGAGAGGTTTGACTCGATTTTCTAGCCAGAGATAAACACTGGCTTTTTCGTGTTCCCACTGTCACACACAGCACTCACCTGAGCTGCAACTTTTGCTCACGTCTGTTGTCTGAATTAGACCGGTGGAGTCCAGAAAGTTTAGATTGTGCCTGTAAAGTAAAACAATTTTGAGCATATTCCATATAGAGAGTATATATGTGAAATACAGTGTCTCTATGTACATTTACTGCTATGCTCATATTCTACGTAGACTGTAAAACATACCAAAAAGAAAATTTTAAAGAATGAGATAAAAGATGAAACAAACAATATTTTAAAACTAGTTTTTATTTTACTTTCTTTACAGTACAAAAAGTATTTTTATTGTCATTGATCAGAGAACAATATGATTGACAGACTTTATGGTTTTGATAATCTTGGCCTGACCCCCTGCAGTACAATGATTCAAAAGTCTAGTGACGTTTTAATTTATTTCAATACTGGAGTTTAAAGACTCTCATAGCTGAAAAGATAATCTCTTAACATATGTAGTGCACAGTGAAGAAATAAATCACTAGCTGATAATCACTTTTCATTCTCATCAACCAATAATGCAACTATTTGTGTTGAAATTTGACCAGTGAATTTTAACTTTTTCTGATGTCCACCTTTTGTTCTTACAAACTAATTGGAATAGGCCACAATTTTATATTTTAGTATTAAAGCCCTCTTGTACTTTTTATTTGGAAGATATGAAAGGGAGTTAGAAGTTCTTTTTCCCAGTTAAATGTGCAGATATGACATTTTAAAGAGTAATACACTTAAATAATTTTTAGATGAAAATCACCCAATTATAAACATTTTCAACAATTCTTTTCAAAATATTCTCTATGCTCATTCATTTCTTTTTTAAAAGTTGCTTTCAAAACAATTTGTTGTTAGGGGACACATCATGTTTATTATTCTAAAATATATGTCAGGTGACCAGCAAACTAAGAGCCACTTGTCATCCCAGCAAAGGTCAACAACTTTGGAACATTTATCTATTAAATATAACTGTGAAATATCCCTAAGTTCTAGAACTCTTTAAAGGATTTGCAAGAGATACAATTGAACCTCAGTGGTACAAATTTCTTTATGACATAGAAGCTTTTCCTGTTCACTTCTTGTATCATTGCAACGTGTTCTAAAGGTTCCAGTATTTTAAATGTGTGTTCGTATAAAATTAACCATATTGATGACATCTTGTAGTGCGTTCACACTTCTATCTGCAGTTTATTTTGTTGTGTGAGCTTGCCTACAAATAATGCACTGAATGAATTTGATGTAAGACACCTTCATGACCTTACCTTTCAATCTTTTTTGGTCAGTTCCTGTTAAAGCCAAGTGCTCTGTCAATGATTTTATGTACATAGTTTTGCTTTAAAACATTGATTTTCTTGAATTAAATGCATTTACCTTTGAGAATTTATCTCTAATATCTTTCCTTATGGCACCCCCAGAGAAGTAATTCTTTACCTGTATTGAAACAGAGTCTAGAAATTGCCACAATCTGAGATGCACCAGAAACATGCGTTCCTTAACTGGCCTTACAGCAAACTTCCTCCAATGTGTGGTTTGCTTTAATATTATTTATACCAATTTCCTTATGTTTTTTTCTTTGCATCTTCAACAGTATTTGCTAAAAAAATACATCTTGGGTTTTTGGCTATATTTTATTATTTGAGCCATTATAAACATTATATAGATTTTGGGGTACATGTGCAGATTTGTTACGTGGATATGTTGATAGTGGTGAAGTCTGGGCTTTTTGTGTGACCCTCACTTGATTAGTGTACACTGTACCCAGCAGGTAATGTCTCAGTATTTTAGCTATTTTTAACTGTATCCATGAAGATCTTTCTAAACATTACTGGTTTAAAGTCTGTAAAGTTTTAAATTGAGTATTGCCTGACCTCAACCACTGCTGAAAAACAAATCTCGAAGTTTTTCATGCTTCGATGCTTAAGTATCTTCCTACTCCTGATTGCTCCATGCTGACTCTAGCTAACATCATAGGACACAATAAGGCAAAGTTCCTCTGTAACAACAGTGGCTATAAATCCATATTTCAAATAATCTTCTGGATAATTTTGAATATTTTCCCTACCTGTCACATATGGTTAAGCAGCAATGTTTTTTAATCTCATTCAAGGGCTGAGGAAGAGTATCTGCAGGAACACAGGGAAGGGTCAGCTCTGCCATACTTTTGATGTTCTCTTGTACTTGAAACATGTTCTCTTTCATTAATAGCTTCCTTTCAGAAATATCTTAAAACGTGTCATTTTGTGAGGGTCGACTTACCGAACTAGATACTTCTGTGGAAAGTCACCTAATCGGACACAGTAAGACATACTGCAAAATGCTGAAGGACAACGAACTTGTGAGAAACCCCTTGCCCCTCTGCCGAGTTGGGAGGTCCCCTTTTGGGTGAGGGCACCTCGAGGACGGTGGGACATAGTCACTGTCCGGCCCACAGACCAGATTGGAGCAGGGGCCACGGTCAGTCCAATACATTAAAAAGGTTAAATGTTACTCAGCACTTACTTTCTTCTCGTTTTGTAGATGGAAGCGAATGTGTGTAAGGGTCCAGGTGGCGCGTTAGCTGTGTGGGGGAAGAACCTTCCAGGCGTAGGTACCACAAGGGCAGGAGCCCTGACACAGAAGCCTGTTTGGTCTGTTCAAGGAGCGGTAAAGACGCCGATGTAGCCGGCACACATTTCCACAAAAAATCGTTATAAGAAGTCCAGTCTCTCTCAGTGATGACAACAAAAAGCTCTGTCTCCTAGGAACCCTGGCCATATGGTTATTTTCTCACCGTTGGATGATTAACATACTGATTCTAGGAGAACAACTCTGACCTGTGTCTTCCCACTTCTTCTTCATTCTTTTAATTTCCACATGTAGCAGCCTCCTGGCTTGTCTCCAGAGTACTTTATTTAAAGGAATAACCACTGCCACCTCTTATATGAAAGTTTGGTTAAAAATAATATTAAAGTAATTTTTCCTCTTCCTCTGAAATTGACTCTCCCAGTGAGAGAGGAGGAATTTAAGGAGTGTTGAGGAGACTTTAGTGCATACATCCTGTTTATTTTGAGCTTGATGTCAGGCCTAGGGCAAAAAAGAGTTTTGTTATAATATATTTTCTAGTATGTCTTAATTTCAGTTCTCCTTCCAAAATGACATGATCTTATTTAGATATTGTTTAGAAACTGACCCACTGAAAGGAAAAAAGCATTTTAATGCTGGCTACCACTGTGTAGCTTCAAACACATTCTTCAGAGCCTCAGTTTTCTCATCTGTGAATGGGGTACTATGTAATGAAGTTGCTGCTTTTATAAGTAAAGAACATTGGATATTAATCAGTTTTACAGGTGAGGAATCTGAGACCCAAAGAACAAGTTAACAATGTATCTTGCAGGCTTTGTAAGGATTGTGTACTACAACAAGACGATCACCTGGCCCACAGTAATTATGCAGCACAGGAGTTTGTCATTATTCTTATTATTCTAATTAGAGGAGGACATAATTGTCTTCTACGTAAGTTTTATTTTCTTCAGAAATTAAGAAAAGCAGTAATCCGTGTCAATCACTAATCGAGATTTCTTTGTTACACAGTTTAATGAGTTTAAGGCAATGGATCCTAAAAGTATATATTTTACAAGGCCAAACAAAATTAAATGATCGTACCACTTAAAAATAGTACAGATTTTTGAAAGGAAATACTTCCAGGTTTAAAGAATTAATTATATATAATCCTGTTAAGCTCTGTTTAGAGTGAGTAGACTTGTTTCAACCATGTAATTTCTGTGCCTCAGTTTCCACATTTGTAAAATGAGGATAGTGATAGATAGCACCTATCTCCAAGGATTGTTT
>CAUYSK010081646.1:0-13201 GCA_963575035.1 Avahi laniger
GGGACTACAGGCATGTGCCACCATGCCCGGCTAATTTTTTCTATATATTTTTAGCTGTCCAATTAATTTCTGTCTATTTTTGGTAGAGACGGAGGTCTCGTTCTTGCTCAGGCTGGTCTCGAACTCCTGAGCTGAAACGATTGGCCCGCCACGGCCTCCCAAAGTGCTAGGATTACAGGCATGAGCCAGCCCGCCCGGCCTTATTTTTTGGTTTTTGTGTTTATCTTGGTTTGGATATTTGCCTAGAGGTCGATCAACAGGTAAAATCTGGCTTTTACCATTTTTTATCATCTATCTCTTTGCACTCACGCAACACCCCTCTAGGCGACCCCCTTATTTGAGACTTTCTCTCACTAGCCCAGTCCTCTCAGCTGAGTAAGCCCAGCCTGCCCAGGCAGTGCCTCGTCCCCACCCCACCTCGCCTCTTACCCAGGCCCCACCAGAAATTCCAGCTGCCTTGCTCAAACTGTTTAGAAACATGCGCTGTCCAGGCAAGAGTTTTCTGTCCCTTCCAAGATAATCAGATAGCCTGTGCACTGTGGTCTGCATGTCTGTGTACCTCCCAAAATTCATACATTGAAACCTAATCCCCAGAGTGACAGGGCTAGGAGGTGAGGTCTTTGGGAGGTGATTATGTCCTGAGGGCTCCACCCTCATGACTGGGATTATTGCCCTCATAAAAAAGGCCTGAGGGAAGTTGCTCACTCCTTTCAGCACGTGAGGACACAGCAAGAAAGCACCATCTCTGAAAAAGAGAACAAACCCTCACCAAACATCAAATCTACAGGCACCCTGATCTTGCGCTTCCCAGTCCCAGAAGTATGGGAAACGAATTTACGTTGTTTATAAACCTCCCAGTCTGTGGTATTTTGTTATAGCAGCCCAAATAGAGTAAGGCAGTGTACAAGCGGGAGAAAGGCACACGACACCCAGGGGCCTTTTCCCGTCCAGTACTCCCTCGAAGGGTACCCATTCGAATAGAACTTTGGAAAAGAGAAAGCCCTCCACCATTTTGCTCAAATCGAAGGGGTGGTTCCTTCATGAATTTTGGGTCCTATTATCTAGGGCTGCTCAAAGCAAAATAGGCAAGGTGAAAAAGGGACATTTATGAACAGGAATTTTTATTGCAGTCGTCACTGAAATCATCCGTGAAAGACACCTGCCTATTTGCTCTCAACTAGAGACTCAGCTCTCCTTACTTTCTCTAGAGCAGTCATTTCTAGACATTGGGATTCCACAGAAGTCTGAAAAAAAAATGGTATTTAAACTCGGTATGGTCAATTTATTTTGCCAGAATTTGTAAGAATGTTTTTTAAAAAAACAACTACCAGTTACTATCATCATTATTTCATGAAAGGAAGGTCACTTAACTATTAGAAAAGAATGGACATGATCACATAGTTAAGGCAGTTCTTTAATTGGATAGATTTAAGTGTATGTTCTTATCTTCCTCATATCAAAGACTGGGGAATCCTTGGTACTGAGCTGCCTCTGGCCATGGACCAATATTTGGAAGTGGTTGCTCTGGATACCAGCACGTTCGACTAAAGCTATAGTTAACCACCTACATTTTGCAGGTAATGGTAGATGTAAAATTCACTGTGGGTGGATTTATTCATCTGTCATTCTGGATGCTTCCTACAGTTAGGAAGCATCCAGACAGTAGAAATGGACACACCAGCATCCAAGGCTCAGCTTCCCCATTTGACAACAGGATGACCTCAGGCAAGTTGCTTAGCTTCTCACAGCTGCCATTGCCACTTCTATAAAATGGAAAGAGAGCAACAATTCACCAGGTCATTATGAAGATTAGCAAAGGGTCTTTGCTTCAACAAACCAGGAATTTTTAACTATGACTCTTACTAGAACTGCAGTGTCTATTAATACGCCAGATGCTGTCTAAGACACAGGGTTGAAAGTCTCTCCACCTTTGCCTTCAAAGAGTTCACCATCCAAAGGAGACCCATAAAAGCATGGCCAGTGACAGGGAGACCAGCGTTAGGATAGAGGCAAATCCTGGAGGCCACCGGGGCTTGTAGAGGATTGAGAGTTAGGAAAAGAAAAGAGAAAAAGAAGAGGCAGTTCAGAGGAAGTGGGGTCTGAGCAAAACCTTACAGGATATAAGATTAAAATAAAACAAAACAAAAATTATCAATTAGGCTTTTAGATAAGAATTAGACTGTAATAGTGCTATATCTAAAATGTGCAGATTAAAGTCTGGCAGACTAAATACCATTCTGTTATCCTGGGTCACTGGGTTTATTGATTGAAGAAATGGCTTTCTTTAAAGCAGTAATTATCTTTTGTCTTCCTGCCTCCATTCTATTTGGGTTGCCCTAAGGAAATTCTTCTTCATCAATTCTGACCTGAAGAAGATGAGCTTTCAGTGAAAAGAAAAGAGAAATTGCAGCTGATGGTTCTCAGGAAACCCTAAGCGTAGATCTTCTGAGGAAACCAGACTGTGTGGGTGACTGGATCCCAGGGCCTTATCGGCTGCTTGCTACTCATGGTGTGGCTCTCTGATCAGCAGTGTCAGTGTCACCGGGAACTTGCTAGAAACGCAGAATTTCAGTGAAAGTCTGCATTTTAACAAGATCCCCAGGGCATCGATAAATCCTTTAGAGTTGGAAAAGCTCAGTCCTAGCCCAATTCTTGGTAAAAGAAGTCAACAACTCGAGGGATCGGGATTGAACGTCAAAAGGCTTCATCTGACTTGGATTGACTTTACCTTCATTTGATCGCATTTATTGCGCATCTGTATGTATTAGAGGATAATAGTCATGGGACAGAGAGAAGGGCCCTAGAGGTGCCTGACTATGACTGCCCTATTATGCTACTTACAAAAGAACAATGGAGTTTAATAACATTCACTTACTTCTACGCCCACGATCTTATTTATCTTTCCAAACAATCTATTAATTTCTGCTTTTTTTTTTTTTTTTTTTTTTAAACAGAGGAGAAAACTGAAGCTCAGAGACATTAGGTGACTTTGTGCAATCACACCTAAATCCTCGGGTTCCAGTCCAGGGCTCCTTCGTTAAGCCGAGCAGCCCAGCGTTTGCTCCCTGGACCACTGGGGGTCCTCCTGGCCCAGGACCAAGCAATCGCTTGCATCTCCACACCCTTCACTTCCATTCCCATTCCTGGTCCACACTTCCTAAACTGCCAGACATGCCTGCTCCTGGCTGCTCTCAATTCTTCCTCTTTAAGTCCACTTTGCACATAGCTGCCAGGACCCGGATCTAGGTCCCCCAGTTATCTAGCTCAGAGACACTCCGGCCCTGGGGTGAGGACTGTGGCATTCATCCTTTCCTCACGAGCCTCCCGGATGCCTTATGGTGTCAAATTGAGCGGCTGACATTGGAAACCAGGGGACCCTAAAGAAGTGGTGAGAAAAGCCACTGTGGTCTCTGGGCAAGGGGCAAAGGCAGTAAAAGAGGAAGGAGTGAGTGACCTGGAGGCATCCTGTGGGGACAGAGGGCTTGAGCAGACTGGCTAGCCTTGGATATAAGGAGCCAGACCAGGACTCCCGCCTCTTCCAATGCTGCGGAGCTCCCAGTGTTAAAAACGAAGGCTGAGTGGAAGGGAAAACAGGCATCCTGGCTCAGCACAGAGAGCAGGACTGACACTTGCAGAATCGTGTAGGCATGGAGCTCGGGTTTTACATTTGGATCCTCTTTGATTTCCCAGGGACGAGCCAAGGTCAGGATTATGACTCATTTGTCACAAATGAAGAGACTGAGGCTAGGCTGAGGGAAATGGCCAAGGTCACAAAACTAGGAGTTGGCAGATTAGGTTTCCACCCAGATGTGTCCGATCCAGAGCACATTTTTTTTCCACTCTGCTGTGGCCCTACACACGTGCAAGGAGGGCCCACGAAGCGTTTCTATTGACCACTCATACACGTTTGTTATATATTGAGTGCGCTGCTGTGTGCGAATGCTTAAAAAATGCACGTCAGAGGAAAGACTACACCCTAGACCTCTAATTCCTTCCCACTTTCGGGTAGAACATTGTATAGGGGAGGGATTGAATGGTGACCCATAAATATATGTCCGCAAAATAAGATGACTCCAAAATATATGTCCAAATCCTAAGACCCGGAACTTGGGAATGTGACCTTATTTGGAAAACCAGTGTTTGCAGATATAATTAGGTTAATGATCTGGAGATGAGGTCATCCTGGATTTAGAGTGGACTCTGAATCCAATCACAGTGTCTATCAGAGAAAAGCAGAGAGATTGAATGCACAGAGGTACAGGGAGAAACAGGCTGAGGTGGGATTTATGCTGCCACAAGCCAGAGAAGTCCTGCAGCCGCCAGATTCGAAGAAAGATTCTCTTCTGGAGCCTTCCAAGGGAGCACAGCTCTGCTGACACCTTGATTTCAGACCTCAGGCCTCCAAAACTGTGAGAGAAGAAATTCCTGTTGTTTTAAGCCACCCAGTTTGTGATAATTTGTTTTGCAAGCCCTAGGAAACGAATTTACACTGAAATTAAGAATCTTTCCTTTTATAACTGTCATTTGAAAAACTGTATTGGCACCAAGAGCCTATAAAACCTTCTCTAAATCCATTTGGCTTTGGATTGGGAAACCCAGATTTGAAAAATCTATGTTCAAAGTATTCAGACATTTTAATAATATGCAGTCAGAAATTATATATATATATATGTATAAAGTAGGACAATTCATTAGCTACTTTTTCTCCTCAAAAAAAAAAAAAGAAAGAAAACGCCTCTTTATGCAAAATATTTTGCAATGAATGGATAACATTATTTAGGGATGAGGATTATTTATGCTATTCCTACAGTAGCCTAATTAGCTTTTCTTTACCGTGCATTAAGCATAAAAGAGAGGAAATGAGAAGGAACAAACACAAAGAGCTTAGATTTCACCACAAATCTGTTTTGTAGCCTGCAATCTGTCAGCAAAGTTTGCAAATCCCCCACTACATTTTTTGGTATGAAAACTTTTTATTTTCAGCCTTCCCCCCACCGCCCCCCCACCATGCTAATAAGAAATGTTTAAAGCAATCGTGAGCTAAAACTGAAGGTAAGTGGCAAGGCAGGTTGTTCGTAAATGCTCCATATTATCCTCCCTCTGGCCCCATTTTGAATCGTTCCCTCAGAAAATTCTGCAGTAATCTATCATCCTCCAAATGGAGAGCCAGGCTTCTCCCCTGGGGCACTGTCGCTGTTTACCTGGGAGCTGAGGTGAAAAGCCCCAGGACATACGAACTGGAAGTAGGAAGGGAGATGTGTATCTCCAGGGTGGCCCTGGGCGCAGCAGGGAGCCTCGGAGGTCAGAGAGCCACAGATGAGCCCTGGCAAGTTACTTTTTTTCTTAATTGACAAGTAAAAATTGTATATATTATTATTTATGGTGTACAGCACAGTGTCTGGATATCTGCACACACTGTGGAATGCTAACTCACGCTATTTAACATCAACACACTTTAATCTCACATACTTACCATTTTTCTATGGTGAGAACACTTAAAATCTACTCTCTTAGCAATTTTTAAACATACCAGATATTGTTATGAACTGTAGCGACCACGATGTACAATGGATCTGTTGAACTTATTCCTTCTGTTTAAGTGAAATGTTATGTCCTTTAACAAACATCTCCAAAACCCCTCCTCACCTCCAGTCTCTGGTAACCCCACTATTCTACTTCCTATTTCTATGATTTCAACTTTTTTACGTTCCACAGGTAAGTGAGATCATGCGGTGTTTCTCTTTCTGTGCCGGGCTTATTTTGCTTTAACACAACGTCCTCCAGGTTCATCTATGTTGTTGGAAATGACAGAATTTTCTTCTTTTTTAAGGCCGAATAGTATTCCCTTGTGTATACGTCACATTGCCTTTACCCATTCCTCTGCAGACGGACACTGAGGTGGATCCCACACCTCGGTTATTATGAAAAGAGATGCAAAGAGCGCAGGAGCGCAGGCGTCTCTTTGACGTACTGATTTCATTTCCTTTGGATATGTGGGATTGCTGGATCATATGGCAGTTCCATCTTTAATTTTTTGAGGAACCTCGGTACGGTTTCCCACCCAGGCAAGTTACTTAAGCCTCTCTGAGTCTTGGCGTCCTCCTTTGAAAAATAAGGATGACAAGAGTGTCCACCACGTAAGACTTTGAGATGAATGATCCACATTGTCAATTCCCAGACCTCGTCTTACTCTGCTTATTAGTGACCTCCATGCGGTTGGCCACCCTCTGCTGCCGTAATAAGCACTGTCTCCTGGTTTTCCTCCTACCTCCTTGAACTCGCTGCAGCTGTTGTCCCTTTTCTATGTGGGAAGCTTGGAGTACCAAAAGTTCAGTCCTTGGACCTCACATCTTCTTGCTCTCTTGCTGGTCTCCTCCAGGCCCGTGACCTCACGGACCACCTCTCTGCCGATGACTCCTGCATCCAAATCTCCAGCCTCTGAGCTCCAGCATAGGTTTTCCACTCACCTCCCTCTATGGCATCTCCACTGATGTCTAATGAGCATCGTGAAGTTGGCGCATCCACAGCAAGTCTTGATTTCCATCTCCAGACCGGCTCTGCCCGCTGGGCTACCCACATCTGGAAATGGTACCCCTTGTTTGGGCTCCAGCCAAAGACTTGGATGACATGTCTGCCTTTTCTCTTGCTCTCACACCACAGTCAAGCCCATCAGCAAATCCTGTCGCCATAACTTCAGAGAGTAACCCCAATCCACCCATTTATCACTACTAGAGCTTTAGCCCAGGCTTCAACCCATCACCATCTCCCTCCTCAACTATTGTGGTAGCCTGCGAACCGGCTCCCTTCTTCCTCCCTTACCCTGCCCCAGCCCTTCCTCCACCAAGCAGGCAGATCCACTCCCTCAATGTCAATGTCAAAATACATCCCGGCCCAACAATCTCCAGCGGCTTCTGCAATTTAGTCAGACCCTGAGCTACCTTCTGGACCTAGTCCCCTGCCCACCCTCCCTTGCCAAGCCCTCTCCAGGCTCAGGGCTTGGCCGTTGCCTCTGCCTGCAAAGTGACAGACAGACGCAGATAACTACTCAACAGTGACTTCCCCTGGGACTCCCATCCCCCTTGCTCCTTGTGCTCAGATTCATTTCCCTCATCAGCACTCTTCCCCTTGGCATTACATATGTATGTTTGTGTCTGTCTCCCTACTAGAATGCAAGCTCCATGAGACCAAGGACTTTGTTTCATTCGTCGCTGTGTCCTTGGCACGTGCAATGCTCTCGACACATCAGAGACATTCGAACAGTGGAATGGATGAATGAAAGAGGTAATCCTTGTCGAGTGCCCAGCACATAGTACATAATTGATACATATTACCTGCTGCTGTGCTTATTCTTTTTAGTATTATTATTATTTGTCCAGGATCTTTACACACTCTGCCTTTCGTCTGGCCTTTCAACTTTTTTAGCTCTCCCACTGCTGTGTCCAATCTTCTCCACTGGCAACTTAAGAACACTGGGAAAAAAGAAATAGAGACTCCTGTGGCAAGAAAGAATGTCCCTGGTAGCCCTCCTCTCTTGTCACCAAGTCTGGTTCTGCCAGATCCGCACAGAGGAGCATGGGCAGACTACAGGACTGTAAGTGCAGCCATCAGATGCCCTGGATGTGCTTTTCTGACAGCCACAATTCAAATTACGTGTTTTGTGATTTTTTTTTTTTTAATATGAGGTCTGTCCGGAAAGTATCCAGCCATTGTTAATATAAGGAGAACGGTTTGCACCACATGGTTGTAACCTGGCAACCAAGGCGAGTGGACTGGAATGCGCATGCGTGAACAATGACGCCATCACTGTACTAGTCTGTGGGGCTAAATGCCATCGCGTGAGCATGTGTGCTGTGTGGCTGCTGCATTCAAAATGACTGAGCGAGTAGAGCAACAAATCTGCATCAAATTTTGCGTTAAGCTTGAACATTCCTCTACAGAAACTATTCGGATGACTCAGCAGGCTTTTGGGGAATGATGCAATGAGGGCAGCGCTAACGGAAGTGTGGCACAAATGCTTCAAAGATGGCTGAGAATCTGTTGAAAGTGATCCACATTCTGGAAGGCCTGCAACAGGCAGAGCACCTGAGCATGTTGAACGTGTGTAGGTCAGGCTAAGAGACGCCGGGAGAACTGTGTGAGGTCCCAAGGTGCCTACTTTAAAGAGGACTGAGGCGTCATTGTCCTATGCACAGTGTTTCTTCTATCTTGTATCTTCTTCAACAAATGTCTCGATTTTTCACATTACATGGCTGGATACTTTCCGGACAGACTTCGTATACCGGGCAAAACTTAAATATTTCCGACTCCAATTACACCTCCTGGAGTGACTTTGAAAAGTAGCCAAAAATGGAAGTTTTTTGTTCAGGAAACACAGTTCATCTTCTCTTTAATGACTATTATGCCATTATGGAGATTGTACAAATTTAAATACCTGAAATACTGTGAGAAAAAGGTAAGCCCTGGGAAAAGCAAACCAAATAAACTTTTGCTGTCATTTGCATTGAAAGCTGGGATACAAATCTAACTTGTTATTGATCTGTACATTTTTTGAGGTTTGTGCTATATGTTCTACATGTTCTACGTGGACACATCAAAGAGAGGCAAGTGCACATTCAACACATTGTTGTAAATGTGCTTTAAAAGCACTTAGTAGAGTCTTTGGGAAACACCAGAACAAGGACAAGATGCTTTTCATTACTTCTGGGATGGGGCTCCCAGCAAGCAGCTCCCCTGGCCTGGTGGACAGCCGAGCCCCCCAAGATACGGGCTGCCAGTTGGCAATGTTCATGGATACGTACTGTGTGCAGACAGACCTGGCAACTGGAGCTCATAGGATCAGTGTCAGGTCCAAGCCAAATGCCCACCTGTGGCCCCAGCACTGGGAGGGAATTGGAAAGTTACAAAAGGAAAGGCTAAGAGGACTGCGTCTCATTCCAAGCAGCCAGAGACCCCATCCACCCTAAGGGCAAAACACTCTTTTGGAGACAGACTGGCAGGGTTCTTAGACAGAAGGCGACAAAATCACTGACTCAGGGAAACCAGACCCTCTCTGGAGGGGCTGAGCCTTTTAAGACATGACTGGAACATTCTTGGGCAGGGCAGTTCTCTGAAAAACAAACTTAACAGTTCATCTCCATCCAAAACAAGTCTCCCTGTGACCAGCCCAGCCATGGCCTCCTCCTCAGGCCTGGCCACACCTGGAGGCCTTTCCTGAAGCTCCAGTCTTTCCCTCAAACCACGTGGATCATTCTGGTTTGTCCCAATTCCTGCCCTGCCTTCCTGCTGTCTTACTTCAGTGCCATGTGGGGCTGCCTTCCAAGCAATCCCTGTCTCAGCCCACCTCAGGGGGCGACCCTGCCCAAACCTGCATGGATACTGTCAGGCCAGAAGGAACCAAAGAGAAAGTAGCTGAAAGAACTGGCTTTGGAATCAGAGACCTAAAATCCTTCTACCATCTTCAGCTGTGCAGAAGAGCAGGCCTGCCCGACAGGCAACTATGGGTACTTTTCTGTTTTCATTTCCTGGCAACAAGGTAGTGAGATCTGAGTACTCAGCACTGCCAGGCCGTCCCCTTCACACACACACAACTGCCAGAGAAAGGGGCTGGGCCTGAATTCAGCGTCCCATGGGACAAGCCACAGCCAAGGTCTCCAGTGCTAGACAAAGGTCCTTTCTCAACTGGTTGAACCAGGGCAGCGCCTGTCCTCTAGACATCTGGCCCTAGGCTTAGTGCTCTGGGCAACTGGGCACAAGATATTTATTCCCCTGGGCAAAGCCACCCTTCCTCTATGGTGGAGTCCCTCCACTGAGACAGGACCCCATGTGTGTGCAGCTGTGCCCCAACCCAAGAACAACTCACTACAGGATGCAGAGGGAACAGAGAGCCTGGGATACACACAGGATTTTGAAGACTGGTAGGAAAAAAGGATATAAAAATTTCGTTGATATTTAAAATATATTAAAATTAGTTTAACCTTTTCTCTTTTTTTGGAGATAGGATCTCACTCTGTGGCCCAGGCTGGAGTAAAGTGAAGTCATAGCTTGCAGCAGCCTCGAACTCCTGGGCTCAAGAGATCCTCCTGCTTCAGCCTACCAAATAGCTGGGACTACAAGCACATACCATACCTGGCTAATTTTTAAATTTTTTGTAGAGATGAGGTTGCCCAGGCTGGTTGCCTGGGCTAGTCTGTCCAATTCCTGGTCTCAAGTGATGCTCCCACCTCTGCTTCCAAAAGTGCTGGGATTACAGGCTTGAGCCACCATGCCCAGCCTCACCTGTTTTGTTTTACATTTTTAGTGAAGCTACTTAAGATAGGCTAAATAAGGCCATCCAAAGATATCTGTTCCCTAAGCCCTGGAACCTGAGAATATCACCTTATATGGCGAAAGGGTCAATATTACCTTATATGGAAAAAGACGAGATTGTCTATGCACCCCGGTACCAGGACCCCAGTGTTACATAGAGTGGCTGGACATGACCTTGAGTTGCCTTCTGTTGGAGAAGGAGACTGTACCTTTGACATTGTAACTAGAATAGTGGAGCTTTGTTAGACAGAAGCATCTTTGAAAAATTGTACATATGGGGTGATGTATTCATATGTTACACAGCCAAAGGGCAAGGTGCCGTGTGCAAGACACCTGTGGAGTTGTCTGCTCAGCTGCTCCTCCCTGGGGTGCTCAGTGGTCATTGCAGACAATGTGACTCTATCCCTTGACTCATCTGATTGACTCAGGGTGGGCACCTGGCCCAAGCTGGATCACTCAGGGTTGAAATATAGACTTGAGAGCAAAAAGGACCTAATATCTAAGCTGAGGAGCTATGGGATGGGCATTTTCTAGCCAATATCTCATCGGTAGCAACCAGAAAGGCAGAGGATGACAGAGGAGAGAGAGAGAGAGAGGAAATGATTAGAGATCCAAGGAGAGTCCCAATGATAGCTCAGCCCCTAGTTCCAGTACCTTCCTGAGGCTACTTTGCTTTTGACTTGTGTTCTATGGGAGGTACCTATATCTTCATAATAAATCCCTCTTTTCAGCTTAGATTAGTTTAGGCTAATTTCTCTTAGATTATACCAAAAGAATTCAACTAATATATCTTCTCACAGATGAGTTGTGAGAAGCTAACTTAATTGAGATGAAAAATAGGTTGCAAATGGCACAGCACCCTAGAGAGGCTAGTTGTGCAATTATTATCAAGGCAGCCCCCATCACTGCGCTAGCTGTGACCTTGACTGCTCCAGCTTTGGGAAACCCTGACTTGTCACTGTCTCTTCTCCTATGTCTGTAACAGGCCCTCGTCCCAAACTAGTCCTCAGTTCCCGATTTTTGAGAACCACCCTGACGGCCGCTCTCCACCTGGGAACCCTTTGCCTTTTCCTGTCTCCTTTTATTTTTTATTTTTTATTTTTTTTTTTTGAGACAGAGTCTCACTTTCTTGCCTGGGGCGAGTGCCGTGGCGTCAGCCTAGCTCACAGCAACCTCAAACTCCTGGGGTCAAGCGATCCTACTGCCTCAGCCTCCCGAGTAGCTGGGACTACAGGCATGTGCCACCATGCCCGGCTAATTTTTGCTATATGTATTTTTAGCTGTCCAGTTAATTTCTTTCTAATTTTTAGTAGAGACGGGATCTCGCTCTTGCTCAGGCTGGTTTCGAACATGTGAGCCACTGCGCCCGGCCTATTAATAAGTTTAAATGTGCAGGAAGACTTAGATTATCCAGAGTAAGCTACATGCAACATGGTACTTCATCAATTTTCTAAAATAAGATTTCAGGACAGTGACAGTAAGATAAGAGAAGAAAACATGGAGGTATGAAATCCAAATTACTGTACATGCATATTTAAAAAAATACTAACGCACACTTTTGTATTGTATTAAAATTAGACAATGATCTGACAATAAAAGCCTGCTTATGGAATACTGTTGTTCCAGCAAGTGTTACAGCGGGTGGTTCCGAGGACAAACCGAGCCACATACGGAGAGTCAGAGAATCAAAGTTTATTTGCCAGCAGACTCAGAGGGGTCTCACCCACCAAATTCTGAGCCCCATCTACCTGATTTTTCACACTTTTATTAAGTTGGAGTGCCCCGAGGGGTGAGGTATCAGGTGGCTAATGCCCACCAGGTAATAGGTTAGTCCATGTGCGAGGTAATAGGTTAGTGTTATGTTGATGCACCAGGTAACAGATTAGTTGATGGGCCAGGTAATAGGTTAGTATTATGCTGATGCGGGTCTTCCATGAGGGGTGGGGGTCTCAGGTGGCTGATGTGCCAAGTAATAGATGGGGATTTTCCTTATCACTGTTACGTTAAACTTTATTTACAGAATGCTAAATCCTCAGAACTAATGTTTTTTCCAGAAAAAGATTAATGGAAACATCAATCACTTTTCAGACTTTTGACAGTTGCTGCTCAAAAAGTGGTTTTACACAAATACTAAATTAAAAAAAAAAAAAAACTGGCTGGGCGCAGTGGGTCACACCTGTAATCCTAGCATGCTGGGAGGCCTAGGCAGGAGGATAGCTTGAGCTCAGGAGGTCAAGAGCAGCCTGAGCAAGAGCGAGACCCCATCTCTATTTATATTTTAAAAAAACAAAACTTTAGTACACAATGAATTGCTTTTATTTGGTATGCATCCACATCTCAGTATTTTGAGGTCCTGAACAGAAAGTGGAAAAATGGAGCAATTTGCCAGGAAGTCAAGCCCACCAATTTCAGAGATCTGCTGTGCAGTTCTTTCTGGATCCCTGCTGAGGGTCATGAGAAGCAGCAGCACCAAAACCAAAATATCCACTGAATTCAAGGTTCTTTTTGTTCCAGTTGTCAGATTCCAAACTAGACCCCAATGGATTGCAAGGATGACCAAATGAGAGCCCTGTTCAAAACTTTTTCAATTTTTAAAAGCAAAAGCAATTACAGGAAAAGAGAACAATTCAGAGGGATTGGGCATGCTTACAAGTGTCTTCATGTGGACTTTCTCCATGTTTAACCACCAAGGACTCTGAGAGCTGGTAGGTCTGAGTAAGCTTGGTGACTGTTCTTTCCACCTCATCAAAACCTGAGCTAAGGCCGGGCGCGGTGGCTCACGCCTGTAATCCTAGCACTCTGGGAGGCCGAGGTGGGCGGATCGTTCTGAGCTCAGGAGTTCGAGACCAGCCTGAGCAAGAGCGAGACCCCATCTCTACCAAAAATAGAAAGAAAT
>CAUYSK010081650.1:0-12921 GCA_963575035.1 Avahi laniger
AAAAAAGTAAGCTCAAAATGAAGTTAAGAGAAATGCACCCCATACTGCCCGAAATGCAGGTTAATGAGTGGGCCCCAGGCTTGCCAGGAAGGCTTGTTTCTTCCAGTGAAAAGGGAAACCTGGTCTGTTAAACACATCACAACTAAAAATATATATATATATATATAAAGAAATTAGCTGGGCATGGTGGCGCATGCCTGTAGTTCCAGCTACTTGGGAGGCTGAGGCAGAAGGATCGCTTGAGCCCAGGAGTGTGAGGTTGCTGTGAGCTAGGCTGACGCCACGGCACTCTAGCCCGGGCAACACAGTGAGACTCTGTCTCAAAAAAAAAAAATTATATTTTTACTGTAGGGGAACCTGCACAGTAAAACTTCTTGAAGTCTATTTTCTCATCTCACCGTCCGTACTAATATGTCTTGCATGCCAAAAACTTTCCCTTTAATATCTCTCTTCTTCGACTCTGCCAGCCAACCCCATGTGAGCTGCTTTTTGCTACACTCCTCTCTCTTCTCCTTTCCCCACAACACACACATAGGCATTATTGATCCCATCGCAAATTTTCAAGCACTAAGACGTGACTGAATTCAATTTAATCAACAATTGAAAACACAGCATCAGAATATAAGACATTTATTGATATTTCAATTTATGCTTAGATTTGGCAAATAGGTAAAAACAAGCTTTAAAGAGTAAAAATAAAACAAAACACCTACTTTCCAGAAAAGTCTTTTCAGGATGAAGTTTTGCTGGGCTGCCACTTTAAGTTCCGTAATTAAACAAAGTGTCTTCCTCAAAGTATTGTCTTTAAGAGTAAGTTCACATTTAAGTTGACTGAAGTGCTTAATTTGCTCCTCAGATCTACAGGCACACAAGAAAATTGTCCATGTAAAAAATGACAAGAAACAGCAGTTATGAATGTCAACAGTTATTCACAGGTTCGTAAATTCTTTGTTACTGGTAGAATTTTAATAACAGTTTTTGTACTTCCAGCCTTATTGCTCATCGGTAGTGAACTCTGCGCCCTCCAGAGTGAACCGGTTCTTATTCTCTCTTTTTACTCCTGCCTCTTTTCTAAAGTCCGCACACCAGGAACACTCTCACGGTCCCCAGTAATTCCTGTCCCTCTCTGATAGCTCAGCTCATACCATTTACCATAATCCACGAACCATATGTAACATTATTTGCTTAATATTTTTTTCAAGTAACTCATTTTTTTTTCTTCCTGAAAGTTTATCTATAAAGGAATCTTTGTATCACTACATTACAGGCAAAACCAGTATCACTTGGCATAACCGTAAAAATAGCATGAAAGCAGCCCACATGTTAAGTGGATGCTCCATGTTCTGAGCCTGCGCCCTGCTCTCTCCATGAGGAAAAGGCAGATGAGCATGTCCCTGCTGACAACTGAGAGTTGTCACTTCTGGCCCCACGAGGAGAGGTTCTCCCTAATGAGATCAGACTGGCTGGAAAAAGGAATCTCACTTTTCCACCACGGAATTCAAAGTTCCTTCATGCTGTGTCTGAGCACCCGAAATCGTCTCACATCACTGAACCATGTGTGTTCCATGCCTCGGGGAAAGCTGGCTTGGCTGAAAAGATCTCCTCCTTAGATGTTTCCCTAATTTCACCAACGAATGCAGCCCCTCTCCCACTGCAGTTTTTTTCACACTCCTAGTATCACAGTAATCTGATTTCATTCCATTGTAGTTATCTGTGTTTGCATCCTGGCCCTTAGCTGACTTTTAGCAACTTGAAAAAAAATGTTATCAGTTAAATATTGTTTCCATCTCCCACTGTGCTCAATCATAACAATTTAACTGGGCACTGGTGATGTGGCAGGCACTGGCCTGGGTCCCTTCCATAGACCAGCTCACTCACTGGCTGGCTCCCTCTACAGGGTCTGACCTAGGAAATTCTAGGGTATTTTATAGGAAATTGGAGGGGTTAAGTGACCTGTCCAAGGGCACACAACTAACAATTCAGAAAACCAGGGTGCAAAGTAAAAGTAGGAAAGATATTTCATGTTCTGTGCAGGTTGATGGAATCTTAGAATTTCTGACCTGAAGTAAAAATGTTTTTTACCACCTACTCCAGAAATCTGTGATACCAGTCATTTATCCAAATAAAGGATATCCCAATAATGGAGTGTTGGCTCTCGCCCTCTGCTTTCCCCTTTATCTAAAAAACATCTAAGATATTCTCTATCCAGTCAATGAGATTCTCTTATTGACCCCAAAATTGATACCTCTGAAAAAACGGTCTCTTTTGTAGTGGAGACTCTAGAGGGAAAATGATCATTTCCAATTCAGCAACAGCAATTCAGAGAGGCAGTAGAACATAATGATTATGAGCATGAGGCTGAGGTCAGAACCCCAGGTCTGCCTCTACTTGGCTAGGTAATTACTGTAGGCGAGTTACATAGTTCCTGTGCCTCAATTTCTTTCCCTGTAAAATGGGGATGATGATAATACCTATTCGATTAAGCTGTTTTGATACTTTAGTTAATGCATGTCCTTAGCACGCAGTAAGTATTTAATAAATGATCTCTAAATAAAACAGGAATAAGTTTGACATCCTGCTTCCCTATATATACACCTCTAATTACCATCATATTTCATTTAAAAAATAACTATAAAATCCGTCTACACTCTCAGAACTCCAAAAACAATAGAAATGTAGTTTTCACAAACAAATGAGCTTAGGAAAGCAAAAGCTCAGATAAAATATGATATCAGCAGAATTATTTTGAAACTGATTTTCCTGTTTTTCCCATTTGGAATCAGCAATTTGCTATGATCCACAATAGAAACAAACTGTTTTTCATCCTTTGCCACCTATGGTAATAGATTGCAGTGCCAAACTAATATTTTTTAAAGCGAGAAAATTTTTCACAGGAAAAGGCACACTAATCTCTTCAATCTCTTCATATAATCAATTCATATAGAAATTGAGGTTTCATATACATCATAAATTCAAGTTAGATTAAGTATTCTATATTGCCACAGATAAGTTACCAATAATTATAAGTTCTTTGGACATTTGGAGAATATTTACTTTTACATAGATGACAAACTTCATTTTACTAACTTAAATAAGAAAAACTATAGGGCCAGAAGACTCTATTAATTTAGGAATAAGGGGGGAAATCTATATTAATCTTAACAGATACTCTGTATTTTCATCAGCTAGAAAACATAAATACACCAAAGTTATGTTGCAGGAAAGATTCTTGATCTAATGATAAGCTCTATTTTTCCTATATATTTTCATTTTTCTAGACATTCAATATAAATAATACTTCACATTTGTATAATGCCTTACAGCTGGAAAAGGCTTTTCATATATTATCTCAGCAGTGCTGTGTATTATGTTCACAATGGTCAGCCTACGGAACTGTCACATCTGTGATAGAATTATAATTTGAAAACCCAAAGGATTTTAAACTGAAGGTACCTTACAGGTAAAGACTATTGTGTGTCTTCACATGCCTCACAGTGCATTTGAAATCCCTGCATTTTAAATCTTTTGCCTTCATAGGCCGGGCACAGTGGCTCATGACTGTAACCCTAGCACTCTGGGAGGCCAAGTCGGGAAGATAGCTTGAACTAAGGACCAGCCTGAGCAAGAGCGAGACCCCATCTCTGCTAAAAATTAGCTGGTCGTGGTGGCACACACCTGTAGTCCCAGCTACTCGGGAGGCTGAGGCAGGAGGATCGCTTGAGCCCAGGAGTTTGAAGTTCCTGCGAGCTAGGCTGATGCCACAGCACTCTAGCCCAGGCGACAGAGCAAGACTCTGTCTCAAAAAACATAAATAAATAAAAACTAAATAAATATGTTGCCGTCAGGAATTAATTTTATAAGAAATATGCTTTTTCTGAGTCAGGATAACGGTAGAACTCTTCTTGCCTTCAGAAATAAATTTCATGCCACACATACACAAAGTTTGAATCTGTTTTATTAGACAGTTAGCTTTAGAATTATTTTAAATAAAGCACCAAAATGAAAACTGATATTTTTTAGAGTAAATGTATGAAAATATGTAGAAATTCTAAGCTATCTGCATAATCTTTTTTTCAAAGAAATCCCAAACATTATGTCATTTAATCCCTACATATAGCTCAGAACGGATTTCTAAACAAAATGAACATTTTCTTATAAAATTATTATTATCACTCCCAAAAAAATTATCAAAAATTCTTTGGTATTGTCTAATACCCAGTTCATTTTTAAACTCCTCTATAATCTTAAATAAGTTTGTTTATGTTTGGTTTGTTAAAATCAAGATCTAAATAAGATACTTCTCATATTTGCTTGTTATATTTCTTAAGTCTTTTAAAATTTTTTATTATGGCAGTTTTCAAGCATAAACAAAAATGGAGAAAACTGTCTTAGAAACCTCTGTACCCATTAGCTAGTTTCAATAATTTTCAGTGTTTTGCCAATCTTATTTTATCTATTCCCTTACATATACACACACACATTTGTTTATTAATTTTTTTAAAAGGCTGGTCAAGTGAAGCAGTGGGAGTGGAAAAGGAACAAAGGAATATGCAACTGGTTATGATTAATTAGTTGTAAAAAACCACCAAGGAACAAAGGAATATGCAACTGGTTATGATTAATTAGTTGTACTTCAACCAGCCACACACACATTTTAAAAAATCGAGGTAAATACGCCTAACATAAATTTACTTTTGTGACCATTTTTCAGTGACATTAAGCACATTCACAATGTTGTGCAACCATCACCACTATCCAATTCCAGAACTTTTTCATCTTCCCAACAGACACTCTGTACCCATTAAACACTAATCCTCCATTCCCCACTCCCCGCTGCCCCTTGTAACATGTGTTCTACTTTCCGTCTCTCTGAATCTGCCTATTCCGGTACCTTACGTAAGTGGAATCATGCAGTATGTGTCCTTTTGTGTCTGGCGTATTTCACTTAGCATAGTGTCTTTAAAGATCATCCATAGTGTAGCATGTGTCAGATTTTAAGGCTGGCACACCCACGTTTTTAAGTCAGATTCAGGTTTAATTGTTTCAGCAGAAATACTTCATAGGTGTTGGTGCTGTGTGTTTCATATCACATCAAATAATGAGGCACGTGAAGTTGTCCTACTTAAGCGATGCTAAGAATAATCAATGGGTTTAGCTTTTTACAACATGATCCTTCCATTTCGAAGTTCCACTTCACTTTCTGTCTAATGGTTTCATCCACTGAGGACAGCCACAGGAATCTATTATTTCATAAGAGGTTGCAAAAACAACAATTTTCTAATTCTTTTAAACCTTCGGCATTCGTTAGCTGGGATTCTGTTTCAATCACCTCATTCCTTATTTCTTTCTGATGCCAGGTTGTCCCATCTTTGGCTACTGGGAGCCCCTTCATGAGTGTTTCTATGTCCTTTAGTCAGGGCCCGTTGTCTTTGATTTCTGGGATAAGCTGTTTCAGATTCATTTTGTGTATTTACTGCCCCAGAGGTAGAATCACTCATTCTTCTAAGGAACTTTGGTTCCTTTTAGTGGGGGATGAATATGTATCTTTTAAAATTAATTTACTCTTAGCTCATTTGCATGACTCCCCAATATACCTCAAACCTCTCAAAACTTGTCCATGACTTACATGACATCAAAATTGTTGACATCGTGGATTCAATGGGTGCTTACTGTGTGTAAAGTACTGTTTTAAGTAAGAAAAATACCAAGATTAAGAAGACATATTCCTTGCCTTCCAAGAGCTTACTATCTAATGGAAGAGATAGTCACATCACAAGTAACTACTACAATACGAGGCCAACCTGTGGTAAGAACATAATAGAACTCTGGAGTCTGGATAAAATCCAAACTCCTTAGCCTGGAATATAGCCCTTTTATGATCTGGTTGCAGCCTCTATCTTATTTATTCATTCATTCTAAGGTTCCTGCCCTTAAGGAGCATACTACATAATAGGGCAGCAAATAGTCAAAGAAGCAATTATAATATAGACTGGTAAGCGCTACAAGATGTATAAGCATAGGATGTTATGGAGGGGTCCCTCCTGTCTTAGTTTCGAGGGGTCAAGAAAGATTTTTTTTTTTGAGACACAGAGTCTTGGTCTGTCACCTGTGCGAGAGTACCGTGGCATTAGCCTAGCTCGCAGCAACTTCAAACTCCTGAGCTCAAGCAATCCTCCTGCCTCAGCCTCCCAGAGTGCTAGGATTACAGGCGCGAGCTACCATGCCCAGCCTGAGAAAGATCTTTAGAGAAAAGCATAGATAAGCTAAGACTTGATGAGTTGAAGGGATTCAGGAAGGGGAAGAAGAGTAGAGAGGAGGGTTCCAGAAGAGGAGGCATCATGATAGGGCCCAGAGAGAAGAGAACAGGGAACTTCCTGAGAACTTCAAGTTCATGTGGAGCAGGGCCTTAGGGCAGGAGTGAGGAGGGACGCAATAGTGGAGGATAAAAAAATAAAAAGAGACATGAACATCTTCGTAAGCAGTTAGAGTTTAGACTTTCACTTAAGGGCAATGGGAAGCCATTCAAAGGCTTTCAGGGAGGACTTACAGATCAGGTTTGTGCTTCGGAAAGATTCCTCTGTTATAATGGAGAATGGGCTGCAGAGAAGCAGGAGTGAAGTCGGAGAGACCAGCTAGGAAAATACTGTAGGAGCCCAGAAGAGAGATAATTGGGCCTGAGCGAGTGGCAGTGGAAAGAAGTGGGTGTTATGCAGATATACTAGAGGTGCAATAAGTCACATGATGATTGGCTGCTGAAGGGGAGAGAAGAGGTGAGTGTGACATCCAGAACTCCAGCCTGGGTGATCTGGGGATGTAATGACATCATTCCCTGTGTTAGAAACAAGAGGAAGGTCAGGTTCCAGAAGGAAGCTGCTGAGTTCTTTTTTGAATATGCCGACTTAAAGTTCCTGTGAGACATATCTAAGATGTCCAGTGGATGCTTGTGTTTGCAGACCTCAAACTCAGGACAGACAGCTGAGGCAAAAGCATACATGTGACAATCACCCACACACACAACACAGAGTTAGGAGAGGCAGAGGAGAGAGAAATCCCCCACGCAACTCTATCATTTCATCACTCCTTACCTATATGGCTTTTGACTTCCGGTAGCAGGACTGAACTCACTGGCATATAGGGGATCTTGTAAAAGCGTAGCTTTCTGAAAGAAGAAAGAAGTGGATATTGTTGGAATTTTTGTTTACCAAAAATCAATTCAGTTTGGTTTATGTCCTTTCGGGCATATAAAGACATATTAATTATAACATATGCATTTATAGGATTTATATATTATATGATATATTTTCATAATATGTATACTTTACCTGAGATAAATTATATCACATATTAATCTGGAACTTGATTTTTTTCATTTAATATATGGTGGGCAGTTTTTCATGTCTGCATATATAGATTTACTTCAATCTTTATAATGATTATCTAGTATTCCACAGCCTAGATATACAATACTTTTGTTAACTATTCCCTTATTAATGGAGTTATTTTTTCCTTAAATCTTTAGTGTTGCCATTTCTTATTTATTCTGGGTCCTCAAAACGGACGTGTAGCACTCAGCAACTTCTCTAAATAATCTTTTATTTATGTTGAGGCTTAACACACAGGTCAGAAGGAATTTCTGATTTGCAACTCCCAACAAGTTTAACCCTATCTTATTCTTAATATCAGAGCAGGGTAGTGGGCAGATGGTAGAAGGGGAAATATGTGCTTTTTCCTCCTACTTTTGTCTTTGTTATACATTCAAAAAAAAAAAAAAAGCTGCCCTTTGTTCCCTCTCCAGATGTTTATGCTTTCTTTAAATCTAGAATTTTAATTTAGGGTATCCTTTAATTATTTAGCTTTTTAGCAGCTATCTTCACAACACATAAAGGGCAAAGAATTACCACATTTCATCTTTATAGAATTTGAGATGCTAAACCACCCAGATGTAATTATTTTTGATGAAAGTTACAGATAAAATGGGCTACTGAAGGAGTCTCCACTCTTTGGAAATGCTTAAAATCAGGATGCGTGCTAATAATTTCTCTTTGGATGGTTTGAGTTAATTTTGCCTAAAAGAATAGAGAGATTCCTTTTCTCAGGAACATTTCTCTGCTTCAACATGAAGGATCACTCTGGATCTCAAGGCATGAGAGATCAGTTTACCAAAGATAAGTCTTACTGACTTAGGACATGATTTTTTTTCAATTTCCTAAAACTTATCAATACATCACCAAGACTAACTGAAGGTGACCAACCTGATAAAAGAATTCAACAGTCACAAAAAAGTCACATCTTTTAAAGAGCTTATTTTGAATTAATATCATACTATTACTACAGTGAATGCTAACTTGATTTAACATTTACATGTGAAATACCTGTTTATTCATTTTCCATCTTTCAAGGGATAGAACATTTTTTTAAGTTTTTTTTTTTAATCTTCAGAGATGGGGGTCTCGCCGTGTTGCCCAGGCCAGTCTCAAACTTCTGGCCTCAAGCAGTCCTCCCGCCTAGCATTTATAGGTATGTGTGGAGGCTCATACCCGTAAGTGCTAGGATTACAGGTGTGAGCCCCTGCACCCAGCTCATGTTAGTTATTGCTATTGCATTTATTATTGGAAGGACGATATATAGCTTTAAGGTAATGAGTTGACCAATCTGACTTGCACCAACCATGCGTCTGCTTGCAGAATTAAAAAGTAGTACTAAAACTTGAAGTTGGTCAATTCAGGGAAGCATTAACAGTTATTTTGAATGAAACACATAGATTTTTTAAAAGTCAATTAAGTTTTGGCTTTTCTATTTGAATATATGAGATCAGGGGAGGGGTCGTTGTTTTCTTTTTTAATTTATTTTTTAGAGTCAGGGTTTCACTCCATCACCAGGATGGAGTGTGGTAGCCCAGTCATAGCTCACTATAACTCGAAACTCCTGGGCTTAAGCAATCTTCCTGCCTCAGCCTCCCAAGTAGCTGAGACTACAGGAATGCGTCAACATGCCTGGCTAATTTTTAAAATTTTTTAAGCCCTGCCACTTAAATTTTTTAAAGAGACATGGTCTTGCTATGTTGCCCAGGCTGAGATCTTTTTTTAATAGGCTAGGGTTTTCCTTTATTTATGATTTGTTTACGTTTTTAATTTGAAGAAAGCTGTTTAAAAATTTAGAGAGGATTTTTAAATATTTGAAGTCTTCTGAACTGTGCTATGAGAAAAAAATGAGTCACCTTGTAGTCTTTTACAATTTTTAGCCATTTATAAAAACACTGTTTCTTAGTTTCTTCTGAGTTCAATAGTCTTTCATATTCATTAATGTTATTATGTTGAAAGTGGAATCAAGGTCATGCTTGTACCATTCACTACAGGACAGCCAAAACCTCGAGAGGCAAGGTGCTGGGGCTAAGAAAGAGACTTTTATCCGGAGAGCCTGAAACCGAGAAGATGGTGGACTAATATCTCAAAGAACCATCTTAAGTTAGTATGAACTTTAAGCATCTTTTTCTCTTAAGGGAAGAGGAAGGAGGAAGGTTGGCTTGCAAGAGATAACCAAGGACTTCAGACATCTGGGCATCTGTGAGGGTCTTGAGGAGGTTGTAAAACTTCTTTGCTCTTGGTCAGTTAACTTTGGAGGACGAAGGTCAGGATGTTCCTGAAAATCTTTAACATAGCATTGTTACTCATATATATGTTTTCCTTATCTCTGTGGGAGGTAGTTTTGGAAAAGGGACGGTTGTCACCTTTCTTCAAACCTCTGTGCAGGGCTAAGCAGAAGCTTTTAACTGAAAGAATATTACCACAGGGGGTGAGAAGCAAAATGGAGTTAGTTACGGTACACTTCCCTTCAACCCTTACAAAAGATCAACAGCAAAAATTACATACCACTGAAGATAACACAAAAGGATTATATTACTCTTTTACTTATTTTTTAAAACTGATCCTGGTGTAATGAATAGGCCCCTAAATGTGAGTTTGGATCCTGCTCTTAAAGTCTCTACATAATCTTGAGTAAGTTGCTTAAATATTTTTGTGCTTGCTTCAGTTTCCTCGTTTATTAAAGGAGGGACTTAGACTAGCAATCTCTAGATAAAATTATCATCGGATCTTACAACAGTGACTCCCTTTAACCTATTACACTTTCAGTGGTGCAGCTAAGAAATACAGAAACATTAGTGACATAATTGAACTTTATCTGAGGTCTGTGACACCCTAGAGAACTGCAGAAGACCACGTGCTCACAAACATTCCAAGATAAGACCTGTGTCCCTCCTTCCTCCCAGGTGACCCACTGATGACTACCTTGTTAACCTGCCTCTGTGAAATCCCAGGTTCCTCTCCTTGTCTGTAAGACACTCTTCATTCATGAGCATTTTCCCTATTGCAACAGCCTGAGTAAAATCATCTCCCTAACTGTCCAGTGCATTTCGTCTTTCACAATGTTATTAAATTCCAAGGATAAATTTCCAAAATGGAAAATAGAGCAGGGATAGCATGTTTGCCCTTCAGAAATGTATATATTCAAGTCAAGGTTAACTTATGAGGACACTTACTATAATGTAATTTTTCCATGAACTTTTTAAGTGCAGAAATATTGATGAGGTTGTGGAAATAACATACAAATGAAGTTCCGACTCCTTTTTCTCTAGGTTTGAGTTGCTCTGTAAAGGGGAAGCTAGGGAGGAATTTCCTAAGTAAGACTCATTTCCGTTCCCATTGCTCTTGAAAGGAATTTCACTTAGAGAGTCTTTGTGATCTGGAAGTCCCTGGGGTTCTTCTGTGTTTGTTGTGCAAGATGGCTCGCTGACAGCCTGGCCAGTAGCTGGTACGGAATGGCAGCTCCTCCTGGAGGGGGAAGGTAAGGGTCGAAAGGCACCTTGGCCTTGAAGGGACAGCTTCTTGATGTCCGAAGGAGGACAGAGAGTAGAGTCCTTGGACGGCATGCTGCTCTCCTGGTGGTACCTGTCAGGTAGAATTTAGTGTTAAACATGATATTCAGAATTTAACAGTAAGGAACAAAAAGAAGCTGATGGCCCACTTGCAGCAGTGTAAGACTCTGAAAGCAAATGTTTTCAAGCAAAAGCAACGCTTGCTAAGAGGAGGGAGTGATTTAACCTTATTTGCTGTTTATTACCCATTGACTAAGGGAGATATGATACAGCAATCCTTTAGTATACTTTTCTACTTTCAGAAACAACATACTACCCAACGTCAGATAAAGAAGCACGTTTTATATTTGAAAGCATTGTGCCTGTCCTTTCACGGAGCCCCAGTATTTCTACTAAAAGGACTTTTTCATTCTAGTTTTGAAATCTGTTTGTCCTTTTATTGTGCATTACTAATGGGTCCTATAAAGAAAAAACTTATTCAAATGGAGATATAAAGAGAAATTTTTAAAAATAGTGTTGTTACCAACCCCGGGGTTCTTGGTCTCCAAATCAATAGAAATTGCCATGAGATGGAAAAAGGAATTTGTATAGGCAAGGCTGTGGGGTGGGGATTGCTCCAACAAAACGGGGTCAGTGGTCGTTAAGGAGCAGCCAGACTGGCTCTCCGAACAAAGGGCTGGGGAACTTTTAAAGGGTAGAGAGAGAAAGTTTGATGCCAGCATTGAAATCGTAGCATGTAGAGGCAGAGTTTTGTGGGTAGCTGCCCATCCTTCCATCATCCTTCTTCATACATCTCATGTCTCCTTAGCATGTTAAATCTCCACCCTTAGCTGTGATTTTTAGCATGAAAATGAGGCAAAAGGTTTATGAGTGATCAACTTTGGGCTTCATCTCAGCAGTGATCGGTTTGTGCTGGCTTTGACTGGGGCTGATGGACCCCTGTTCCTAACAGGAAGGTAGTCCTGTTAAAGAAAGTCCTGTTAAAGAAAGCAGAACTGCCTTCTGTTGAAGCTGGGTGTGAATCATTCTCAAAGCTTTTGTTCAGTATTATAAACAGACTTAAGCTTCGGCTCAAGGCTCAGGCAGGTAGCCAAAGTCCACCTCCTCCTACACAGTCTCAGTGTTTTTCAGTTCACGTCTTGCTACTCCTCTTCTGACTTTCCAAGTATCATCCCAATAGCAGCAGCAGTTCCTTCAGAAAAAATGCTGTGTCCCATTCCTTTTCCTCCCCTGTCCTCTCCAGCTCACCGCAACCTTTCTCCACTCTGCCGCACAAAGCAGCAAGCTGGAGAATCTAAGAAGTTGCAGAGTAGGATAAGATCTAAATTCCAACCCTAGCTCTGCCACTTAGTGGTTATGTGACCTTTGTTAAAGTTCATGGAGGCTGCTGTTTGGGGACTAGGCCCCAGCAGACCAGACCAAACCAGAAGGGAGTCGCTTGTGCTAAGTGCCAGCAATCAAACTGAACTTTGAAACCCAGTTTTCCAAAAAAACTAGGAGATTCCAGTCAACCTGAGTCAGTCATGAGGAAGTCCCCAGTGTTTTAACCCTATAAGGAAAGTAACTTTGAAATGACTGTCAATGGAAAAGAACCCAAACTCTGTAAAGTAATTTAAAGAACTTTATTCTGAGCCAAATATTTGTGACCATGGATGGCCCAGAGAGCAACTTCCAATGAAAGGCAGGAATTGATAGTAGGAGAATGTACTTTGTTTTGTGTGGAACAAATTGTTCGAGATTAAAAAAATATGTTCTCTTTGATTGTAACTAATGCTATTTGCTTCTGTAACCGTGCTTGCTTTTAGTTGTTTGTTAAATATAGAAGTAAGAGCAGGAGTGACTCCATGACAAGCTGAATTTCCTGAAAAAGGCCTAAGTTTCAGTTTCCCCCAAAACCGAAACGCAGACCAAAACTGGCGCCTGGCGCCGGCGCGAAAATTGAAAATCCCGAGGCTTGGAGCCAACCAATCAAGAGTCGATACCATCCGCCACTTTCAAAGGAACCAATGGACTAAGGGGGGAAGGGGGATGGTGTGCCCAGCGTGTCG
>CAUYSK010081651.1:0-33119 GCA_963575035.1 Avahi laniger
TCTCGCTCTTGCTCAGGCTGGTCTCGAACTCCTGAGCTCAGAACGATCCGCCCACCTCGGCCTCCCAGAGTGCTAGGATTACAGGCGTGAGCCACCGCGCCCGGCCCACCAATGACTCTTAACGTCAGAATAATACAGATCTACAGAGCCTCCTAAGACTCTCCGATGAGGTCTACTCTCTCCTACAGCCATCCATCCAGTCATCATTCATACAAGGAATATTCCCAGAGGTTACTATGTGCCAGACACCAATCTAGTATTGGGATGCAAAGACAGTGCACAATTGGCCTTTATAGAGGCCATAGATACTGTATTTTTATGGCTTGAGAACAGCATACATAGATTGTTTTCCCCTGTGAGTGTTCTAAGGTTTGTTTCTTTCCGGGAAGCAACTGGGGTACAAGTAGCCTCGTTGATTAAGCAGCAGGGGACAGAAACTGTACTCTGGTTCTGTCTTGTCTTCCAGTTTGTATTCAGACCCAGGCAAGAGTTAAAGAGTTTGATGATTGATAAGCACAGATGAAAAACAGCACAGCCGGGTGCCTCTTGGCTTAGGATAACATCTCGCCTCTCTTTACCCTTGCCAGCCTGCCTTCCTGCCTTTGATGCAGGGAGCAAAGGGTCAGAATGAAACCTGCTGGAGGTTCCAATTAAATCTTTGTGGACAAAAGGCACACGCACGCACGCACACAGACAGCATCCTCAGATAACAGGTTGCAATAAATCCATCAGCAACATTTACTTTCAGAGAGCAGTTCCTGCTGCCTTGCTAACAGCTACCAGCACCTCACTGAGTGCTCACACCAAGATGGGCTCTAAGGTAAGATTTTTTCCTCCCTCTGGACAAATTTAATCCTTCCTTGTAATTTGTGTCTCTTGTCAGAAGATTTTGACTATAACGTTTACTATTGATTTGTTGGCAAATTCCTGGTTTTGTTTGGATTTGTTTTGAGGTTTTGGTGCATGGTTGTTGTTTTGTTTTGTTTTGTTTTTGTCTTTGTAGCACTTTATTTACTTCGTTCCATTTTATATCTTTTCGTTTTCCATTGCTTTTCTTTTAGTCTCTTATTTTCATCCTTATGTATTCTAAATAAATTTGTATTTAGAAATATCTTATTTATAAAGAGAAATGGAGAGTCTTAAGTAATTGCATGCATTTTCTGGTTAAAACTTACCTGGGAATTTGGTTCGCTTGGGACCTTGGTCACTTGGATCTATAGCATGGGGGATGTTCTTCTTCCAGCTCTGGGCTTAGAACACAGTAGCTCAATGCTTGGGATGCTTCCAGTATTTGAGGATGACTGTTGAACCCCAGTGATAATCCTTTAAACTTATTTACATCTTCAGTTATGAAAGTAGTTCATTATAGAATATTTGGAAATTATATAAAAAGGAAAAAGAAGATAATTTAAGTAATTAATTATAAGTGGCTGGCATCTGGGTATTTTACTAGTCTCTCAAAAATGTGCACATATATTTATTTTTACATAATTGAGATCAAGCTGTAGACACAGTTTCATACCTTTTTTACTTAGCATTATATTAGTAGTATTTTCTAAGTCAATAAAATTGTTTGAAAGCATGATTTTATGAGCTGCTTAATATTCCACCACTAAAATGTTCCATTTTTCTCACTAATAAGAATAATTGAACAATTAATAATTTTGAACATAAATTTTTGGCTGTACCTCTGATCATTTTCTTAGGATAGGTTCTTTGAAGTAGAGTTACCTAATCAAGGGCCTGATACATTTCATGGCAGTAATCTATTTTAAAATTTAAATGACTGGTATTGCTGATAATGCAACAGAAGCTACATAAAAGAAAGTGAAATTCTTCCCAGAAGGTGTTATTACCTGAAGTTTGACAAGGTACTCTGACTTAATGCTGACTAATGATATGAAATCCTAAATAGGAAACTGATCATGAAAGTTAGTATTTTATTTCTACAGAGCAACACACCTTTCTGAGCAGGGTTTTATAGCATAAACAATAAAAGTGTTTCTGGTATTACAGAGCAAGGGAAATTGGTGGAGAATAAGCCTACGAGTTAAAAACTTGGAATTTCATCCCAGTCTGGCATTAATTGTCTGACCCCAAACTAATCTCCTAACCTCCTGAGTCTCAGATTTCTCATCTGTGAGATGAAAGTGTTGATCTAGGTCAATGTGTCTCAGTGGGAAGCGCAAGTGACGCTTGTGCCACCTGAAATATTTTTGGGTGGCACATAGAACACAGATGATAATTTTGGGGTGGTATGTAGACAAAGAACATACTGTTTCTTTTATTTTTGCATGGCCCATAAAGTTACTTTTTAAACTTAAAGGAAAAGATGAAGTAAATAATATTATAGGTAGTCATCAGCTATGACATAAACCATCAGGGTTGTAGACAAATGTCTCTTATTTGAAAAACACAGGCATAGGTGATCTGTGTTCTGTTTAATGTTTTAGGTATAATTCCAGATGTAAATAGCCAATAAGCAACACTTACGTGGAAGGCATTGTGGAAACCAGGTAGAGTTATAGAGATGTATAAGAAGTGAACAGTGATACAGATACGGAAAGACTTCCAATTACCATCTTACTACTCACAGCCTTTTGCACTTTTCATTTTCATAGTGACTTTCTCTCGTCTGGGCAGACTTCCTCTGCTCCGCTGTAAAGGCTGCAGAAGACCTGTAGCTGTAACAGGACCCTCCCCAAGAACCTGAAGGAGACGAGTGCCCCCATCCCGCCCTAGCCATGCTCAGGACCGTTCTAGACACTCCTCAGAGGTGGCTGAAGGAGGGGAGATCGTCGCGGCAGCTGGTGCTGGTGGTGGTCTTTGTTGCTCTCCTCTTGGACAACATGCTGCTTACCGTAGTGGGTACGTTTGGGGGTCTTTGTGCTGAGGGTTAACTTGAACGTGAGCCCCAGCAGCAGCACACACCCTGTGTTTCAGCGGTAAATGGACTTGAGAATGTTTCTTTTTATGCTCAGAACCACACAGAGGTTGCTGGGGATTGGAGGAAATGGCAGGAAATGGAGTCTGAAGCTTGCCAGACATTGTAGAAAGACTCCAAAGGTTCAAAGAAGGGGAGGTTCAGAGAGCATCAGACCAGAAAAGAGGGTGACCTGGAGCCAGTACCCGCTGTGTGCTCCTTCCTCCCCAAACTGTCTTCCCAAGGCGCTAATGGCTCCACGTGGCCATTGGCAGTGAGCAGCATCTCACTGTGTGGCTTTTCCAGCCTCTGCTCTATAAAAATAGCGTAGTTTATTTGGATTGCCAAGTCCTTGTCAAGACCTGCCTTCCTTGGGGTTCATTCCCTTAGAGTCCTGCTTTTTCCAGTTGGTACT
The DNA here is from genome assembly GCA_963575035.1 of Avahi laniger. Lineage (NCBI taxonomy): Eukaryota > Metazoa > Chordata > Mammalia > Primates > Indriidae > Avahi > Avahi laniger. The sequence continues at coordinate 3,339 of CAUYSK010081651.1, forward strand.
CATAATCATTGCATTAAGGTGTACCCGTGTATAAATGGGTACTAATAGGTTGCCCCTCTTGGGTAAAATATTTGTGAAGTGTTCAATGACTCGCTCATGATAGGATTGAAGACCATCTGTGTCCAACATCTAACAGGTCCCAGAGCTGGGGCTGCCAGCACAACATTCCCTGGCCCCCTCCCACCTCCATCCTCTGGTTACATCTGTGTGAGAGTGGGAACAAGAAGGCAGACCCCACCTGGTTCCCCTCGGCTGGAACATGCTCACATGTCTGCAAAGAATCGTGATAGCTCAACGAGTGTTGATTTGGGTATTACGCAGAAATTTTAGTGAGTAGACAAATTAGCCAGTACGGAATCCAAGAATAACAAGGACTAATTGTATAATGGTGGCCGCATTTAGGTACTTTAGCTAATAGGATAATTTGGGCAGCAGGGTCTATCAGTAGGCTTTAAATCACGTCACGTAAACACCTTCCTTGAGCATAAACCTCATCGTAGTGCCCTAGGACCTAGTAGTGGTAAAAGGGCAATCCGTCCTTAGCCCCACCACGTGTCCTTGACTTTCAGTGCCTGTTGTGCCCACTTTCCTGTATGTCACGGAGTTCAAAGAAGTCAACTACTCTCTGCACCTCGGCCATGCCCTAAGTTCCCCGCCTACCCTCGCCTCTTCTGCTTTTTCCACCGTCTTCTCCTTCTTTGACAACACCACCCTGGCTGTTGAGGAAAGTGCACCTAATGGCACAGCATGGACAAATGGCACTTCGGACATCAGTCCCCCTCCAATTACTGAAGCCATCTCAGCACGTAAAAACAACTGCTTGCAAGGCACAGAGTTCCTGGAGGAAGAGAACACTCGTGTTGGGGTTCTGTTTGCTTCAAAGGCTGTGATGCAACTTCTGGTCAACCCGTGCGTGGGACCTCTCACCAACAGGTATCTCAGTGGGTGCAGTGCCCCACAGGTGCTCAGGGACTCAAAAACGGGACAGTGAACTAAGGTACACATAAATAGTTTAGAAGGGAAAAAAGGAGGAATACTCACTTGTCTGGTCCCCAGGGCGGTCAGCTATTTGGAAAGCTGGTTACCCCAAACAATAACATATTATGGATGCAATGCATGGGCTTTAGATTTTCTTAGTGATATGTTGAATACTGAGTACCAAGAAGAGAGTCAGTGAAATCTCAGTGTGCTGTCAATGTTATATCTGTGCTCTGGAACACGGCTTGAACAGACGAGGATTGGAAGGGTTCGGTCCTATTGTAATCCTAGAGCACTGTCTTCCCAATCACTGCATTTAGGATTATCCTGATGTTTCAAAGGAATATACACTCTACCTAGGCAACCCTTTCTGGAAATGAGAATCTTGGCCCTGGTCTATGGGAACTTTGCATGTTTGTTTATTTGCTTGTATTCATTCACGTGTCATGTTCCATCTCCACACCTGCATTCAGAGTCATGTTTTACCATGTGCTCAAATAACTGTATTTCCGCTCCCGGTTATATTAAAAAACGTAGTCGAAGTATATGAATGCCTATTGGAATTGTATCTTTTTTTTTTTAATTCCCTTTTAGGATTGGATATCACATTCCCATGTTTGCTGGCTTTGTTATCATGTTTCTCTCCACAGTTAGTAAGTAACTTGCTGCCTCTTTCCTTCCCTTCACTGACTGTCTTTGATCTTATCATGTGAATTTAGTGTGGAGAGCATCTGACTAAGTGGACCGGGAAGTTGATTTAAATGCTTTGTAGTTTTCGGTGTGGAAACTAGAACAGTAGTGGCAACTCAGTCTAGTTGGAATTCATCTATTCTGCTATAGAAGAACAGATATTTTATTTACTTGAGCTGGGAAATTATGAAGGCTATTAGAATGTGTATGCTATAGTGTCTGTGTGTGTATCTATCCGTAATCCCTTGAGCGAGTTTAATACAACTTCCCAGCTTCAGAAAGAGATCATATTATTTTGATATGCCATGGTAAAGGGCAAGTAACCAAAAGAAAAAAAAAGAAATTGAACAACAGCATCTGGAAAATTCCAAGAAGTCTATTGCTTTCCAGTTAAAGACATTAAAGGTTAGGGCTTAGGAAAGTAAATTTGCTAAAGAAGCAAGAAGGAGAAAGACAAATAGTCCACCCAGTATCTGCTAAATGTTCCTAACAAAATGGAGATGGAATAAAAACAGTAAGTGAGAAAAATAAGTCTGGAAATGGACCGCAAGAAGTGAAATAAGAGGGAATGAATGGGGGTTTGTGTTTGGGGGTTCATGGAGGGGAAAGCAGCCTGGGGACCCACCTTGCCTCGGATGGTTCTGCTCTCTGCTCTCTGACAACAGACTTCCTTCTCCCTCGTGTTTTTCTTATTGCCTTTCTGTTGGTTATCTGCTTTCTCTATACCTCTTCCTCAGCTTTTCTTCCTTTCCAGCACAGGACTTGACCCCTACCAACCCAGTGTTTAACATGAATTTGTTGCATTCAGGGCTGGAAGGCTGCCAAGAGCAAGAGCTTGAGATGTGAACTTCTGTCTTGAGAACTGCATCTTACTAGTAAAAGTCTAGCTGAATCAAAGAAAATGAGGAAATTCAAGTTGGCAATGTTCATTGAAATTCTAGAAGCTCAGCCTATGCTAGAGAGCAAATTAAAAAATAATAAGATGCCCTATTTCATCAAATGAGATTTAACATTTTTTTTCATAAAACTTTATGGAGCACATGTATTACGCCTCAATGGTGACAGTCATAAGACATAGTTCCAAGTGGTCCAGGAGTATATAGAGGTTGCCTAGGGAGACAAACACCTTGCAAAATAAGATAATGCAGTGTATTAGTGGATCCTGAACTCTTTAGCATAAGGTCCTTGCCTAAGTCTCTGCCAAGAACTCATGTTCTAAAAGCTTTTCTTTTTTTTCTTTCTTTCTTTCTTTTTTTTTTTTTTTTTAGTATTTTTGAGACAGGGTCTCACTCTATTGCCTGGGCTAGAATGTGGTGGCATCATCATAGCTCAAGCTCACTGTAACCTCAAACTCCTAGGCTCAAGAGATCCTCCTGCCTCAGCCTCCCTAGTAGCTCTGACTGTAGGTGCATGCCATCACCCCTGGCTAAATTTTCTATTTTTTGTAGAGATGGGGTCTTGCTATGTTGCTCAGGCGGGTCTCAAACTCCTGGCCTCAAACAATTCTCCCATCGTGGCCTCCCAAAACACTAGGATTACAAGTGTGATCCACTGCACCTGGCTTAAAAGCTTTTCTTACCTACCTAAATGTATGTATTAAATAATTATTTTTTCCATGAGGTAACTAGTGTTGCTATACTGAGTTGGCCTTATTGCAGCCAAAAGAAACTACATTTGGTGTTAGGGTAAACATGTAGCATCATTCGGTGTTTTTAAAATACTTAAAAGAGGTTGCTGACACTCATTACTACCCTAAACTTCCCAGCTAGGAACCGTACTTAATGTAATTAGGGTCAAATGTAAAGGGTGCAAAGTGACAAGCAAATTGCCTTGGTCTTTCTAACAAGGGTGACTGGCTATCCTGATTTGCCTGGATTGAGGGGTATCTTAGTCCATTTAGTGTTGCTATCAAGGAATCCCTGAGGCAGGGTAATTTATAGAGAAAAGAAGTTTATTTGGCTCATGGTTCTGCAGGCTGTACAAGAGGGATGGATGGTGCCAGCATCTGCTTGGTGTATGGTGAGGGCTTCAGGCTGCTTCCACTCATGGCAGAAGGCAGAGGGGAGCCAGATGTGCAAAATTGCCTGGGGAGAGAGGAAGGAAGAGAGAGAGGGCGGAGGTGCCAAACTCTGTTTAACAACCAGCTCTGGCAGGAACTATAGAGTGAGAACTCACTGCCACCCCTCACCTTCACTGCCCCCAGAACGTTAATCTATTCATGAGGGATCTGCCCCCATGACCCAAACACTTCCCATTAGACCCCACCTCCAACATTGGGAATCAAATTTCAACATGAGATTTGGTGAGAATAAACAACCCATATCCAAATTATAGCAAGTGGCTTCCCAGGATATAAGACTTTCAGTTTTCATGGGATTTTTTGACGTTCAGTTTTAAAACCATGAAATTTCTGGGCAAACCAAGTTGATCAAAGGCTATAAGAATGGCAGACTAAATAGATTGGAAATCAGAAAGCCAGTAAAGGAGAGATCAAGGAGGTATATGTTTGGGAGACAAGGAGTAGTGCAGTGTGATCATGTCGCAAAGTAATGGGAGAAGATTATAAACACAACCAAAAGACGTGTAATGAATGGGCAAAGGGATTAAAATTTTTCTGATTCAGACACTTTGGCGAGATTTTTCTTGCTTTAGTAGACACTCTTCTGAAATTGGAGGTGAGACATGTCTGGGCTTACTACTCTGACCACCAGCACCCTGTAATTTAGTTTTGGATAACATATTCCTATTTGATTCTCAGTTTCATGTATGTTAGTCTCCAATAGACTGAACCTTTTCAAGGGCATGAACTGAACATTCTCTTGATTTCACATCTGCTATAGCGTCTAGCAGAGCTGTGTGTTCAGTATTAATAAATACTGATTCGATTTGGTTAAAAGATCTTCCAATATAAGATAAGGGACAGGATCTGACTGGATCATGAGATATCATTTTTTACCCAATGACAGTAGTCCTTGAAGCACATGACATTGCCACTATACCCAAGAAGACCCAGTGGTGCCCAGCAGTGGCAAAGACCAAATCTGGGTGTTGCATATGGAGGACCTAGGAGTGGGGTCTAACAACTAGTTCCCAGCCTGGGGCACTGGGCTTCATGGACATTCCTGATTCCAGTGGACGGGATGTTGGGTTCTCCGCAAGAAGTGTAGAGATCTAGCCTCCCATCCACTGTGTGGTGACTTGGCGAACGCTTCTGTGGTTTCTCAGTCTTCTTACCAATTAAAAAGCAGTTCTGATTGAGGGATGGAAGACTGGAAAGACAATTCCAAAAACAGGGGACAATCATCCTGCCTTATTAAAACATGTGTATAATGACTTGTATCTGCAATGTCATGGGCATGTCTTCTGGTGGCTGGGGAAGCCGAGGCAGTTTGCTAATCGGAGCTTTCTTGCTATTCTCTTTGCCCAGTGTTTGCTTTCTCTGGCACATACTCCCTGCTGTTTGTGGCCCGAACCTTTCAAGGCATTGGATCTTCATTTTCATCTGTTGCAGGTAACAACTGACATCTTTATCACACACACATACACACACGTGCACAAACACGAACATCTCTTACCCACCCAAACCCTATAAGACTTATATGAAGAAATTAAGAAAAATAGCATCCTAGTGGGTAGAAATTGCGATTCGGAAACAAGGTAAAGGGCCCGTAAATCCCTAAGTCTGACATAATAACTTCCTCTGATAATATTCAGATGTAGCTAGCTTAGGTTGGAACAAGTCCATGGTAACACCGTGACGTAGACCGGGCTTTTATAATATTTAGTGCTACTTAATGGTCCATTCTCTGTCCCCTCTTAACGTTTCTTAGGAACAGTAATGTTAACACTACTGCTGTTAATACCCCCATGGTCTGCAGAGTATTGCCAAATACAATATTTACTGGAATCCCATGACGTTAATATTTTATGCCAATTTACACCAGACAAATGGACCTGGGCATGCAGCTGCCATACAGAGCCAGCCCACACCCTGCCCAGCTCTTCCTCGGGCACCCCTGTTGAATAGAACAGTCTCTGTGTTGCTGGGTTTTCCTTTTCCTGATCTGCTCCACCGCCCTCTCATTCAGGGAAGTACGCTGCAAAATGCGGTGAAATGCGGTGTAACTGGGCGGTGGTATGGTGTTACCTCCCCAGAGGCCTTTGAACTTCCAAAAATATTCTGAACAGAAGGGGTGAGCACTCTGGGGGTTCGGGGGCCTGCAGACACAGTATTTGTGGAAGACTGTGGATTATGTTTTAAAACACTCCTCAGACTGAAACTCTAGCGAGGATTAGCTCTGAAGATACAGTAGGGCAGGGACCAAGGACTCCACTGGGGCAGGCAAAGCTCCCACGTTCTGGCTCCGTCTGTTTCTCCCCATGCAGGTCTCGGGATGCTGGCAAGTCTCTACACTGACGACAGTGAGCGGGGGCGAGCCATGGGAACCGCCCTGGGGGGCCTTGCCTTGGGACTGTTGGGTAAGTGGCACCCAGGGGGCTCTAGGAGTGGGGGCTGGGGGTACTGCAGACCCTCCGAAGATGGCTGCAGGAGGAAGGTGCTCCCAAGGTCGTGGAGGATGAGTGTTTTCCTTCCCTCCCTGGCCAATCATATTTTGACTCCTTTAGAAATTTTACTGAGGAAAGATGAAATTTCTTTCTCCTTAAAATGCTGAACATCCCATAAAGGCCAGGGAAAGTTCCGGAAACCCAGCCTGTTTGGTGAAGTGAACCTCTCCACGTTAGCAGCCACTGCTTGGCTCAGCTTTGCTTCCAGGCATGGACAGAGTGTGCCCTTTGCCAGATTCTCTGCTAAATTCATTACAGACACAGTCTCCTTTATTCCTCACCACCACCCTGTGACGGAGGAATAATGCCCCCACTATAGAGACGAGGATAAGAAAGGTTAAACAGCCATCCAAGGTCACCCAGCCAGGAACTGTCACAGCCAGGATACAGACTGATTTTCTGGGCTCTGAGTCCCAAACTCCAAACTGTAAGGTTATACTTTCTCTGGGCCTCATCCCTCGTATGACTTAATTGACAAGCCACATACTTCTGCTGAGCACTTATTGCAGAAGGGATTTAGGTGAGACATCGTTCCTGCCCTCTAGGAGTTTATAAGCTCATTGAAAAGAAAACACTCAAATCTTTTCCCTGGCCTATGCCCCATCTTCTACTACCACAGGGAGGAGAGGAATCAAAAACTCTGTCATTTGTTAGTATCCATTAACTCAGATACGCAGCCTAACACTCGGGTGCATCCTGGACTCATTCATCATCAGTCAGTCCCAAATGAATAAGCCCCATTATATCCATTCATCGCTTCTTGGTTGGAATATGGCACCTGCCTCCTCCTGCCTGAGCTCTCTCGCATCCCCTCCATCCTCCACGGTGCCGCCAGAAGAATCTCCCTGAGTGTAGAGCTAGTGGTGTTTCTCCCCTGATGTCCCTCCCTAGGCCACAAGGCCAAGGAGACACCTCATCAAGATACACAGGACCCTCAGTTCCATGGCCTCAAGCTTCCCCATCTGCTCACCTGTCCTCCCAAATACTCATAACTCTAGTAACACCTATTTTCTTCTCTTTCTTCTCCACCTGCACTCTCTTTACTGACACCTCTGTGTTCTTCATACAAGCTTCTGGCCCACCAGGCACTATGCATTTGGCAAAGCTCTTGCAGTTACGTGGACTTTCTGAAGTACTCTACTGTGGTTACATCACCCTCTGTGCGTGCAACCTTTTGCTGTTGAACTTTTCACCATGTTCTAATTGTTTATTCCCCCAACACATACATTTCCTCCAGTAGAGAGCGAGCTCCTCAGGGTAGCGACCATGTCTTCTTCATCTCTGAATCCCCCAAACCTCCGGTGGAGCTTAGCGCTAGCCGGCCTTCCGTAAATGCCCACAGAGTAAATGTGCACGAGTTTCCTGGGCTGGGATTCGCCCTCACCTCTGGAGTCAGTGCCTGCTTTGCCTTTGCAGTGGGAGCTCCCTTTGGAAGTGTGATGTATGAGTTTGTTGGGAAGTCTTCTCCCTTCCTTGTCTTGGCCTTCCTGGCACTACTGGATGGCGGTAAGTCACCCTTAGAGCCCCCAGGCAGGTGGCAGCCCAGGTCAGTGCTCTGGTGTCCACCTTGACCAATACTAATAAGTGGTATGGGCTTGTTTTGATGGGTCAAGGATTGCCCTATCCTAAGAAAGAAGGAAGAAACTCAGGGAGTTGGATTTGTATGTGATGGGGTGGCAGCAAGATGGCTGGCATTGGAGCCCCCAGCTAGCCGGTGGACAGACTGAACCGCCTTCCCCTCTCTTTCCTAGCTCTCCAGCTTTGTATCCTGCAGCCTTCCAGAGTCTCTCCAGAGGTAAGTAGACACCAAGCTCCATTGCTAAGAGATATATAAAAAGGTGAAGTGCAGGGAGCCAGACCATCAGAAGAAAGGTGAAGGGAAGTAGAGTCAGGGAAAGTGGGAACTGTACTTGGATTCCCAGTAGGGTCACATTTAGGGTAGTGTGGGACATAGTGAGCGTATTTGGCTTGATGTTGGACAAAGATGGCAAAAGGGCCTTATGAAGAATCAAAGAAGCCTTGCAGAATATACAAATATGTATATATGTACATTTATGCAAACACACACACACACACACACACACACACACATATTCGGAACCAGGAGATGATGACATTGAGACCTGAGTATTCGGAGTTATAACATCATCTCAGAGACAGAAAAGGCTGTGGTGGCCATCCAGACAATCTCTCCCCCAATAAAAGACATCCTTTAAGAGCATCCGTAAGAGACTGTCATTCTGTCACAGCTAATAAATATCAGAGTTGGTATTTGTCTGACTCCAGACCAAAAATGGCTCTGGAAAATCCATATCAAACCATGAAGCAAGAAAGACAAGAAAGGGCATAAACTATGGGAAAGTTTGGTTTAAAGACCTCGACTTTGCATTCCACAGTCCATCAGCGTATTCCAGAGGTAATTATAACAACACCTAACAGTTCTTCAGGGCTTTTTAACATACCAGGAACTCTGCTTGGTATACTCTCTGTGCGGCATCATATAAATGCTGTGAAAAAAGTATTATTTTTAGCCTCATTCTATGGGTAATGAAACTGAGGGAAAACAGAGATGCGTCTGAAAGAATGTGAAACTGTGACCATAATTAATACTCTTAGAGGGCTAATTCCCCCACAGCGACTGGGAGCCTCCTGCAGTCTGCTGAGACGCTGCTGCTCTTTGGGAACCGACTCTAGGAGTAGGATGTCTGGCAAGGGACGTAACCACCACCCAGCCAGGACTCCTCGGGGCAAGGAGCACCAAATATCTTTTGCGCAGGCTCCCAGGCCTGGAATGTGCTTGGCCCCAGAAACCAAAGTATGGACACTCATTGTGCTCATTGCTGTTGATGCATCCTTGTTTCTAGGCCATCTCAGTGGCAGAGTTAGACACACACACACACACACACACACACACACACACACACACACAGGTTCACACTGAGGCCTCCACTTCCAGCCCAACTCCACAGGATTTTTTCTTGCTTTCCTCATTCCTTATTTTTATCTTCCTTCTTTTGTAGTGAGAATTCTAGCTTCCCTCCAAAAATCAAAACATTTACCTATTCATACAACCCTACCATACTTAAAATTTATATACCCATACTACCACAAAAAACACACCTACCAAGAAGTGTTCAAGATCTTTGCAGTTCTTCTTTTCTTAGACTTAGGGAATATAGCCAGAGTACAGTGTTTACAAATTAGTATACTTGTATTCGTTCTTTTGTCCCCCTTTTGTGTGATTATATGATGCACAATGCATTTAAAATTCAATTGTGTTCATTTGTTTTTCTTCACATTTAGTTTTAGGTTTTTTTCTCCATTCTTGCTAATTGTATTAGTCTGTTCAAGCTACCATAACAATATACTACAGACGTTGGCTTAAACAACAGATGTTTATTTTCTCACAGTTCTGGAGGCTGGAAGTCCAAGATCAAGGTGTTGCTAGGGTTGGTTTCTGGTGAGGTCTCTCTTCCTGGCTTGTAGACAGCCACCGTCTCACAGTGTCCTCATCTGGCCTTTCCTCACTGTGTGTGCACAGAGAGAGAGCTCTGCTGTCCCTTCCTTTTCTCATAAGGACACCAATCCTATTGGGTTGGGGCCCCACCCTTATGATCTCATTTAACCTTAGCTACCTCCCTAAAAACCCTATCTTCAAATACAGTCATATTAGAGGTTAGAACTTCAATATATCAATTTGAGGGAGAGGGACACAATTTAGTCCATAACACTAATATGATTTTATTTTTTGAATATATAGAACATGACTATCTAAAGGTTAAAGTTATTCAAAAAAGTATACTCAGACAATGTCAATCCCTCCACAATCTTTCTACCTTCCCCCCCACTCATAGGTAACCAACTTTATTGTTTTATGGTTTATCTTTCTTATGCTTTTGTGTTTTTTACCCTGACTGGTTTGTTTTATTTACCCCTTTTTTCTTACATAAAAGGTAGCATATCTCCTTTTTTTCTCACTTAATAATATATCCCCCAAATCACTCCCTATTAGATCATAGAGTTCTTCCTTGCTGTTTTCCAGCTATATGGTCCATACACACACACACACACACAAACACACACCCCCCATTGTGTGTATATCATATTTTATTCAATCTCTTATGTTTGGCCATTTAGGTAGTTTTCAGTGCTTTGCAGTTACAAATAACACTGCAATTAATGAACTTAGGCATATGCGTTTTAATATTATTGACAGTAATCTTTAGAATAAATTCTAAGAAGTGGAATTGTTGGGTTAAAGGGTTTATTAGACTTCTTTATGTGTATTTTTCTGATTTACATCAGTTTGTTTACATCGAATTATATATGGGTGAGTGCATGATCATTTCAGTTTTAGTATCTATAAATATCTTAACCCATTCTTGTATGTATGCAAAGAGGGTTATCAAAACTATTAAATCTGTTAAAAGACAGACTACGGTAAACAGCATGGAAGATTAGGACAGTGCTCAGGAAGTTTGAAAGAGGGAAATGTTCCAGATACTGAGTCAGGGAACATTCTAGAAAAGAAGGAGCCATTTCAGCTTGACTGTGAAGAGTGGGGCAGAATGGAGGGCAGAATGTGGAACTGTGGAGAGGAGAAGACAGGTAGTTAAGGCAAAGGTAGCAATGATGGCCAAGGGACTCCTGGATGCACGGAAGGAGGGTGACCAAGTTAAACTGGGATGAGAATATGTCCTGAGGGGAGGACATTGGAACCAGATGTTTACGCTGGCATTTTAACCTAGATGTTCAAACTGTTTCTGCTACCCTTGTTCAGTGTGGCTCAAAATGGTCAGAACAAAGAATTCAGAAAGCTTGAGAGGCTTTCTGAGTATGGCCTCTATGCTCAGTTTTGGGATTCTAGCCGGGGAGTTTAGCAGAGAGACTCAAGACCAGGAGTCCAGATATCTTTGACCCAATCCTGGCCTTGCTACCAATCCACTCTGACATGGTTGATGGTCATTTGAAGGCAGGAATCCCTTCTGGACTATGTTGCCCTCCTCTCTGAGATCACCACAGTCCCTGCCTTGCACACAGGAGGGGCTCTGCCTGTACTCACTCGGGACTTCAGGCAAGCTCCTGGACTTTCTCTCCCTGGACTGGGTTTCCTGGTCTGCAGTGATGGAGCTGATGTAAAATGATCTTTAAGGCCTTGTGTGCACATTCTCAGATTCTGTGAAAAGAGGAGATATGTATACACTGGCAAATGGAAGTGTTTTTTTCATCCATGTTCTCAGAGTACCAAGGGGACTCCGCTCTTCACGCTTCTCAGAGACCCTTACATCCTGGTGGCTGCAGGTGAGCTGACAATGGCCTCCCACTGGGCTGGGAGAGTCTAGGCTTCAGGAAGATACAGTGGCTCACAGCACTGTCCCCCCAGGTTCCATCTGCTTTGCCAACATGGGAGTGGCCATCCTGGAGCCCACACTGCCCATCTGGATGATGCAGACCATGTGCTCCCATGAGTGGCAGCTAGGTAAGTGACCTTGGCACCTGCGGGGCCGGGGCAGGAGGCAGGTACTTTGTGCCCTTCTTCTCAGGTGCACGTCATCAGTGTCACACAGGGACAATATGCTTCCTTCTTAGAATGACCTTCCATGTCCATACCCATGAATCAAGCCTGAGTGGGTGGGCAGTCCCTCAGAGAAGCAGTCTGAGGATGGGCAGGGTGGGAGGGGGTGAGGGGATGTTCGGGAGGTCACATACCTAGCTATGTAGTAGAATGATTAAAGATTTCCAGTGTAAAGGCCTAGGTTTTGGTTTCACCTCCATTGATTGCCTGTGCAGACTTGTGCAAATCACTTAGACTTTCTGAGCATCGGTTTTCTCAACTCTAAAATGAGCATCACAATTCTACCTAGTTCAAAGGGAAATTGGAGGAATAAGTAACATAAGATGTAGACATGTTCTGTACCACGTACAGAGTTAATGTGTACCACCATTACCATCCTCACTTTCCTCTCTTCCACGCTCCATCCCCGAGATTACCCTTTTGCTGTCTTTTCACCTCTAAAAAGGTGTGTATGTAGCACTCACGTAGGGAAGGTGCTGGACTCTGTGTCCCAGCAGAAGCTCTGGGCCCAGGGGAGAGAGCTCCAGTGTCCTATTCTCCATGCAGAGATTCAGAAAGGAGGCTCCAGCCCTTCCCAGGAAGCCTGAAGAAAGGGGGCACAGAAGGGTACGTGCAAACTGCTCTGTCACTGCAGAGAAGAGAGGCTTGTGGGGCCAGAGGGGAAGCTGATAAGAACGTGATATAGCTCAGCATGCAATAAAAAGCACTAATCTAATTTTTAAGGGACGGTGCTAAGCAAGGCTCCCAGCTGCACTCCTATCCCCAAATTGAATTTTTCTGGGCTGCAACTGCCTCTGACCATGACAATTAATTGAATTAGTCGGTGTTCAGTGCAGATAACGCATCCACTGCCCCCAGGGTCTGGCCAGTCGGGTTCTTGGTGCCAGTGAGCAACTGCAGCACCACCCTTCTCCAGCAACCCAGTTACCAGCCTCAATTGCCAGTTACCAGTTACCACCATCTTTCACAGCTTTCCTCAATGCTGTCTGGTCTGTAAAATCTGACATCAAAGGTTCTCAAATGATTACATCAGGATCACCTGGAGAGCTTTTAAAAGCTAAATGAAGCCAGGCATGGTGGCTCACACCTGTAATCCTAGCACTCTGGGAGACTGAGGCGAGAGAATCGCTTGAGGTCAGGAGTTCGAGACCAGCCTGAGCAAGAGCAAGACCCCCACCCCCAACCCTCACCCCTCATCTCTATTAAAAATAGAGATGGGGCCAGGCATGGTGGCATGCACCTGTAGTACCAGCTACTCAGGAGGCTGATGCAGTAGGATTGCTTGAGCCCGGGAGCTGGAGGCTGTAGTGAGCTATGATGACACCACTGCTCTCTAGCCTGGGCAACAGAGTAAGACCCTGTCTCGAAAATCAAAACAAAATTATGAAAGCTAAATGAGTATCATAATACTATCTAGTTCAAAGAGAAACTGGAAGAATAAATGACATAAGATGCTGAATGACCTTGAGCAATTCAGTAAACACAAGCTTTCATGCCTGTTAAGTTTCCAGATGGTGCTGATATGGTTGGTCAGCAACCCCCCTTTGAAAACCACTGCTCTATATAAAGAACACCTTGAGGCTTTGGGGAGGAATAAAAGAGTCAGTGCTTTTGAGAGTGATGTGTAGTCTGTGACTGAGTGCTTGCTATGTGGCAAGGTACTGTCACCAAGGGAAGGAAATACCCCAGGCTTTGGAAATAGGTCCCTGGAGGTTTGAAGCTTGACCTGGCCACCTACTGATTGTGACCTTGGATAAGTTATTTAACCTCTCTGAACTCTGCTGTGGTCTGAACGTTTCCCCCAAAATGTATGTGTTGGAAACGTAATCCTCAATGCAACAGTATTGAGAAGTGGGACCTCTAAGGAATGATGAGGTCAGGGGGGCACTGCCCTCATGAAGGGATTAAGGCTGTTGTCACAGGAGTGGGTTAGTTATGAAATGGGGGAGTTTCATCCCCTTTTCCTCTCTCTCCATGTGATGCTCTTCCGCCATGCTGTGCCCCAATAAGAATGCCCTTGCCTCATGGCCAAGCAGATGCTGGTGCCATGCCCTTGGACTTCCCAGTCTCCAGAATCATGAACTGAATAAGTCTCTTTTCTTTATGAATTACCCAGTATTGTTATATAGCAGCAGAAAACAGACTAAGACAGATTGCCCTTTTTATTTATAAAAATGAAAAATTTTTTTTAGGGTGATTTTGACCTATGTATTCTAGATGGATCAGCATAGTGCATGGAATAAGGAAATACTCAGTAAATTTAAAAAAATATTATATTACTATTTTTATAATGATTTTTATTTAAATAATTCTGATAGTCACAAAATGTGTAATCCCTCGACCCTTGAAGATATGCTGTGAAAAATGTCCATGTATCTATAGACATATAGTCTGGAACACTTATTTTTGCACAAAATGCTGCAGGAAATGTAAGCTGTAGCCAGATCCTAAAGAACAAGCTATGGATGGAGGAAAATCTCATTCAGGAAGTTTCATGCCCTTTAAAATGATGTCAAGGAGATGTATCTAGGAGACTACTGGGCTTCCTAAAGGTGCTTGTGCTCACATATTAGATAAACAGTTGAGTAGTTATAACCTCTAAATTTTGTAAAGCAATTAAATATAAACAAATGGGTACAGTTTGGAATAGGTTGCCAGCTGTGCAGATGGACTAGACAAATACACTAAGGTGAGCTTTGCTAACAATCCGTAGAAGAGAATATTAAAAGCAAACAAGCTGTCAGCCAGTAACTGGTGAACTGTTGACTTTTGGTATAATTGTAATCGTCATGACGCTTTTTATTAGGCTGCATTGTTTCTTCTCGGTACAGAGAAGCATAAAAGGGCCGGTGAGACCCAAAGAAACTCACACTGCTGATTCCAAGCAGTCCCTAGACAGAGAAATCTGTGCTGCCACACAGGGGGTGTGGAGTAGCAGAAATACCAGGATTTGGAGCGAGAAGGCCTGGGTTCAAGTCCGGACCCTGTCACTCTCCAGTTATGATGATAATAAGTCAGGCCAGTGCTCCTAGGGCTCTTACTCTGTGCCAGACACTGTGCAAACGCTTGATATGCGCAATTTCATTTAAACACCACAACTAGCCTACCTGGTAGAAATTATGATTATCCCCATATTTTAGAGATTTCTTAATCTAACCCAATTTCCAATCCTGGGCCTGTGGAACTCCCTGTCATTGGCAAGCATTGCTGTGTCCTCATGCTCTTCTCCAAACACGTCCTTCACCTTCTTGCCCCGGGCCCCCGATGTTTTCTGTGAGCACTGTTTCCCTGCAGCCGCTTGGCGGAAGTCCATGCTCCCCCAGACTTTGCTCTCCTTGCTGCTTCCAGATCATTTCTTCTCTGTTCTCCTTCGAAGACCGCAACTCCTTTGAAGATCATGTTGTTAGATTATACCACCCCAGCCCTCTTCATTGCAATCATCTGGTGACCCCTTAGCTGCCCCTCATCATTCATTCATTCAAGCTGTCAACATCTGGCTCATGTTCTTTTCACCTCTACTCCTGTCACCATTTTTGGTGACTTCAGTATCCAGATGGGTAACATCTTGTCCTCTTCCTTAATCTACTTTCTTGCAATGACCTTTTCCTCCTCTCCCCCCTAACCAATCAACTTTATGTATACCCTGACCTTGACATCATCATTAATTATATCCCCTCTGAAATCTCAATGCCAAGTATATTCTTACATATTCCCTGCTCAGGTATTCCGATACTCCCATATCAACAATTTTTGGCCACTCTGAGATCACCAAACCCTTGGCCTAAGTTCTTTTTCTATTTCCATCTCTGTCCATGTCCTCACTTCGTTCCTTAGTTTGGATTCAGTGGTCCATTATTAGTGTCACTCCTCTCTCCGCCTGGGCTTGTCACCTGGCAAAGCTTTAACTCTGACCGAATCTATCAGTTGCCTACTCCTTGTCTGCACCTGAGCAGTGGGTGGGGCTGTAGAAAAACACACAACCAGGCTGTTGCTCTGACCTTAAATTTACGGCCACAAATCTAAAGTGGGCTTCACCCTGCCCAACGATCTTTGTACAAGTCTCTAGTTGTGCTGGCCTTCCCACTTTCCAAAATGACTGTTTCACGCTTCTCCACTTAAACATCCTGTACACTCCCATCCTTTCATCATTCTCAGATGTCGACTTTGCCTCCTAACCATTGAGAAAACAGAAGCAATGAGAAGGGAATTCGCACATTTCCATTACTAAATGTGTTCACTTCCCTGCATCTGTACCCACACGCACTGTCCCAGCTCTGATCAAAGGCCAGACTCCTCTTCTGAATTCCATCTCCTCTCACCTGCTTCGCTGGCTACCCCTCATCATCTTTGCTATCTTCTCCTCCTTTGTTAACATTTAAAGGTAGGAGTCCCCAGGGCTCAGACCTTGGGTCTTTATTCTTCTCCATTTGCTCTTCTGTAGATGATCCCATCCATTCTCATGGTTTTCAGAACCACATATCAACCAATGAGTCTCAAATTTATCTCCCTTGGAGCTCCAGACTCACATATCCCACTGCCTGACATCTCTGCGTCTCTAACAGCTATCTCAAGCCTTTTGTATTTCCCCCAATCTCTTCCTCTTCTACCAGTCTTCCCTATCTCCAGCCACCCAGTTGATTAAGACAAAAACCTAGATTATCCTTGGCTTCTCCCTCCCCCTCCTTACTCCAGTGTTTGCACTGAATCCAACAGAAAATGCCCTAACTTTGCCCCCAAAACCTCCCACTTTATTCACTTCTCTCCACTGTGACTTCTAAGGTAAGGAACCATCACTTTTCTCCTGGATTCTGCAAATAATCTTCTGACTTCCATTCTTGTCCCGTGAACACATTCTTCTAAGGGACTTTAGAAAACATAAACTAATTATGTCATTCCTCTCCAAAGCTTCCCATGGCCCTGGAAAAGAAATTCCAAATTCTTTCTTAGGGCCTTCATTTTCTCACTCTCTGCTTTGTTCATTACGAGTGATTTTTTTCTTTAAGGCCTTTTCATTTGCTTTAGATACTTTTTATTTTCCACTTGAGAGGGCCATTCTTTTGGTCATCAAGGTCTCAGCTTAAGTGCCACCTCCTCAAAGGAGCCTTCCCTGACCCCCAAATCCCACATAGCTGTTCTTCCTGATCGCTCTGCCTTATCACCACATTTTTCAAAATCGTGTTTTTCATTTCATTTATTTGTTTACTTGTTTCCTTGTTTGTTGTCCGTCTTCCTCCCCCAGAATGTAAACACCCTGAGAGCTAGGATTTTGTCTGTCTTATTCACTGCTCTATTCCTAGCCCCTAGAATACTTGGCACATGATAAAAGCTCATTAAAATGAATAAAGGAATGAATGAATGAATGAGACTCAGAGAGGGTAAGTAAATCACCCAAGGTCACAGAGCTAATAGGCGGCCAAGCCATGATTGAACCCAGAACTGTGTGGCAGGCACCAAAGCTCACATTTCCAGAACACTTCACTCTACCATCACCTAAAAAAGCCACATGGCCAGGGCTTCCATTTGTGAAACACCTTACATCCATTATCTAATTCACTCCTCTCTGCAACCTGGTATGACTTAAATTGCAGCTTTGCTTTTTCCAGATACGGAAACCAAGGCTCAGAAAGGTTTAGTAATTAACCCAAGGTCCCTATCAGAGCAATGGCAGGGCAGGTAAATAGCAAGACAGGAAGCGACCTCCCCAGGAAGTATGTGTCTCTCTCTCTGAAGCTCATGTTCCCATGCTGATAATGAGGGGTATTTTATATGCCGAGAATGGCTCATTAGGGCCATTCACAAGAAAGTCTGAGAGGGAGCTAGAAGCACGTTGAGTATATTGAGGCTAAACACCGCCCTGCTCCCGCAGCAAGCAGAGGTGTGAGGTCCTGCAACATCTGCTCTGGGTTTGCACAAGGATCCCCAAACCATAAAACAAAGTGGTTAGGGGATCTCAAAAGGTAACCAGGGGACACCACTGTCTTGGAGGAGACGAGGTGCTTTGGAGTGACTTGGGCACGTGCTTAGGTGAGGGTCTGTGTCTTTCTCCAGGTCTGGTTTTCCTGCCTGCCAGTGTGTCCTACCTTATCGGCACCAACCTCTTTGGGGTGTTGGCCAACAAGATGGGGCGGTACGTAGCCTGGGGATCTGGGAAGAATGCTAGGAATGTAAGATGGGAGAGCCCTTCGAGGTTGTCCCTGCACTTGGAATGATAAACAGCTTCTCAGATGTTGAAAGTTTAGGGCAAGTACACATAGATAAAAACTGCCCACTGGGAGGATGGGTCGTGGATGGGTGGGTGGAGAGGTCGGTACGGACAGAGGATGGTCCTGAGCTCTGCGCTGGTTGCTCTAGAAGAGGCCGTGGGTACATGAGGGATAGCCCTCACTTTCCAGCCATTTGCTACCCAGTTGAAGAGAAAAAATAAGCCCCAAAGAGAAATCTTTGAAAAAAGCAGTACTTCGGGGCATTGGTTGTCAAACTGTGTTCTGTGAAATTCTAGACTGTGCCACCGAAGTGCCTCGGAGGCCACCAGGGGAAAGGACTGGGGGCGAGAGGTGCAGGTCTAGATTCCGTTCCTCCACTGCAGTGGGAACAGCTTTAGTTTGATCTTTGGAGTTTAGCATAAAGATTTTGAAAACAAGTTTTAAAAGTGCCACCCGTGGGAAATCAAAGAAGGAAGGAAGTTTGGTGCTTTTTGTGGTTTTCAAGATGGACCTCAGAGACTCAAAAAAATGTGGCCAGGTGGGAGGGAGTCTGGACTGGAAAACAGCATGAATTAAGTTTGAGGGCTACTCCCAAGGGTCCGGTGCATTCTGAGCCGGCGGATTTCTCTTCTAAGGGAAGGAGGAGTGTGTCCCATTGCATCTGCGCTGCCCCTACTGTGGCCGTAGGGGTGGAGCCAGGGAGGAGGTGAGGGCAATGAACCAATGGGCAGGGAGCTCCCCTGGGCACAAATCCATCACGTAGGGATGCAGTCATCTTCTCAGGTCCTAAGGGTTGCCAGAATTAGGGCTGGCAGGACTGGCCAGCGTGGCGGTGACGGGGTGGAGGTGGAAGGGACGTTCCCCTTAGTGCTGCTTGACGATGGCTCTTTTCTTCCAGGTGGCTGTGCGCCCTGGTTGGGATGGTGGTCGTAGGTACCAGCCTGCTCTGTGTAAGTATAAAAGGCCTAATTGAGAGAGAGACTCAGACATTTAAAGACCACTTGTCTTTAAAGTGAGTGGAGGATTGACTTGGCAGGGACCGTTGGCAAGACTGTTTTGGAGTAGGTAGGAACTGAGCAGTGGGGCAGATGCCTCAAATTGAAGGGCGTCCCACTGAGGGTGGGGGAAGGAGAGCGTGGGGCGCAGGGCAGCCAGGGCCGGAGGTCTGAGGCTCTGTGCGTGGGCATTTGAAGTGACACGTATTGATATCTATTTCTGGGACCGGCAGAGTAAATGAAGCATTTTATGACTTCACTTACTCATCTCACCCTGATAGACCCCACAAGTCCCCAGGGAGCCTCAGTTGCCATCTGTGCCTCAGTCTCTGGCCCCAGAATTAGGATTGAAGAAGAAAGACGGCTTTTCTATTTTCAAGAGGCCCCACTCAAGTCCCGTAAGCCTCCATTTTCCCCTCTCCCCAGTGGGACTGAGGAGCACAGAGCCTCCTAGGCTTGGAGCACAGGGGAGGACGGCAGCAAGGCTCGGGGTACTCTGCTCAGGGCCGGCTGGAGGTCCCCATGGGAGCGCGAGCTCCGGCTTCCACCCTGGCTTTGCCGCTTGCCGTGTGGGTGACTTTGAGCTGGTGACCTCACCTCTCTGTGCTCAGCGTCCTGATCTGGGTAGAGAGGATTCTGGTGGTGTCCCCAGGGTTGTCGGGTAGAGA
Source organism: Avahi laniger (assembly GCA_963575035.1). Classification (NCBI taxonomy): domain Eukaryota; kingdom Metazoa; phylum Chordata; class Mammalia; order Primates; family Indriidae; genus Avahi; species Avahi laniger. Next base: position 23,014 of record CAUYSK010081651.1, read on the forward strand.
GGATTCTGGTGGTGTCCCCAGGGTTGTCGGGTACAGAGGATTCTGATGGTGTCCCCAGGGTTGTCGAGGTAATCCCCATAAGCCACAGCTCAGTGTCTGGTATGGGGTGAGCCCCCAGTGAATCTCAGCCAATACTACTGATAAAATATAAACACTCGTCAAGGCATCACCTCTACATTGTTAACAGTATGTTAAACCCTTAAGGAGTGAACCTGGGGCAGCAGGTTTGGGTGACAGGTGCCCAGGGAGGGAGGGAGGAACCTGCAAAGGAGGGAAGGAAAGGTTTTCGTTGAGGGGTGGGGAGGGCAGTGGGAAGAGCTTCACAATGTGTCACTCGAACCATGTCACCTGCCCCCTCTAGCTTATGGCTAGTTGGTTGTTGAGCTCTCTTCTCTGTCTCCTTGCTCCAATGGCTACTGAGTTAGGGATTTAAACAAAACCTCTGGATGATGTCAGTAATGGAAAGGAGGCAACTCCATTCAGTGAAGAACGAGGACAGAAGTGTGTGTTTTGGTGGAGAGGGGGAGAGGAAGGCAGGAAGCATCTGTGCGACAGAAAAGGACCCTTATCATGGTATAATGGGGTCAAGTCTGAGGTTCAAACTTGATCTTGGCACTCCGCAGCTGTGTGACTTTGGGAAGGGCATTTAATCCAAAAGGCACCAGTCTAGTTTTCAAATCTTTAAAATGGAGGAAAAGATTCTTCTTCATAAGAAGGTGCGAAAATGCAAAGAAATGATGCGTGTGGCCCATAGCACGTGCTTAATGTGAATGCATGTCATGTGACAACCCCTTGAGCCCTGCCCCACCTGAGCCAGCTGGAGCCCCGACAAACTGTTCTTCCTGCCCCTTGCAGCTTCCCCTGGCTCACAACATTTTCGGTCTCATTGGCCCCAATGCCGGGCTCGGCTTTGCCATAGGTAAGAAGTGCCCTCAGAGGAAACAAGAAGCCCTGAACATTGGGTGCAACACCTTTCCTCCCCCTTTCTCATCAGAGGAGCTAGGTGGGAAGGCAGAAGGAGCAGGAGGGCGGCTGGCAGGGTGTGGAGAGATGGACGCATGATTCCCACCTGGAACAGGCGTTGGTGCCAAGTGGGAGGACGGCAAGAAGAGCAAGGGGACCCAGGGGGAGGGACATGCCACCGACTGTGGGTGGGGCTGACAGCGTCCTGTTTGCACTGGCCACAGGCATGGTAGATTCCTCTATGATGCCCACCATGGGACACCTGGTGGACCTGCGCCACACCTCTGTGTATGGGAGCATCTACGCCATCGCCGACGTGGCTCTTTGCATGGGCTTCGCTATAGGTACGTTGGTGGAGGCCCCTCCCTCCCCGTCTGCTGTTTCCCAACTGGAAGTGGAGCAGGACCATCTTAACGTTCTGGGGATATTTGACGTCGCGGCATCCTCTAGGTCACCCACTGCCCTTGGCATAGTGTTGTACATGTGACCAAGCTCTGTAAATACCTGTGACCTTGATGTATTCCTCACAGGCCCGTCCACTGGGGGTGCCATTGTGCAGGCCGTCGGTTTCCCCTGGCTCATGGTCATCACTGGGGTCGTCAACATTGTCTATGCCCCTCTCTGCTGCTACTTGCGGAGCCCCCCAGCCAAGGAGGAGAAGCTTGTAAGGAGTCTGACTGCTACAAAAAAAAAGAAAAATCCACTTCTGTTTCTCCCCGTTGTCTCTCCCATTCCCTTTCGTCCTGAGCTCTTATTTCCTCTATCAGTAGTTTCTCTGCTTTGTCCCGTTTCCTGGTCCCCTTTTCGTCTTTATCCTTTCTTTGTGCCCTTCCTTAATTTTTCTTCTCTCAGTAACCACTTCCTCTCTTTCCTGGATCTTTAGGATGAGTCTTAGGGAGAGAAGGAAAATGGGAAGCTCACAAAGAATTGGGGACAGGGGACCATCCAAGGCATCCTCTAGTTGCTGTGGTTACTGGCGAGGTGTGAATTGCCAAGCTGTCTCCTCCCAAAATGGGCGGAATCCCATCGTGCACATTCATCTGTTCATTCATTCGTTCACTCATTCATTTGAGTGTGCCATTATCCTTACCAGAGCATCTCTTTTAAAGTGCAAAAACCCCAGGGAAGAAAGAGATCCGCAATATGTGATTTCCTTTAACAAGATACTTTCCTCTTATTGCAGCACGAGGCACCCTGAGGGGCCCGGCTGGGTTAGGAGTGGATGTAGAGGCTGCTCGAAAACACAAAAGCGGGCGGCAGGTCTGATGGGCAGTGGTGCCGGTTCCAGCCGGCTTCCTGCTGGCCGGAGCTCGCACTGCCACTGTTGGGACCCAATTAAAAGCATATCGAATGTTTGTGCTGATGAAGGTTGATGTGCCTAGGTCCCTTGAGAGGTCTGTGCATGTACGTGAAGCAGAAAGAGGGTCCTGTGTTTGTTTATTGCGTCTTTCCTCGCAAGGCTAGACTGGGATGAGCTGACGGGGGAACAGAATGGGTAGAAGACGTGCAGTGATTTCTGTCCTCGCCTCTCACCACTGCAGGCTATTCTGAGCCAGGACTGCCCCATGGAGACCCGGATGTATGCAACCCAGAAGCCCACCAAGGAGTTTCCCCTGGGGGAGGACAGTGACGAGGAGCCTGACAATGAGTAGCAGCAGCAGAGATGGTCCCTGAGCCCCGTCACGTGTGAACTCGTGAGGCTCAGACTTCAGCCACCACCTTCTTCCCTGGAACCGATCACCGTGGGCTGCTCCGTGGGTGTCCCCTCCCCTCCCCTGGTCGTCTCCCTTCCTCTCCCCTTCTCACCGTAGCTCTCCCTCTACACCTGGGGCCTCAGGTGGCCCATGTTTTGTGGGAGGACACAGTGATGCTTCCTCCCAGGCTGCTGCGAGGTTTATTAAACTTGAGCTGTGACGAGTTCTGCAAGGGGTGACTCATTCCATGGAGGCGGCAGCGAGCAGGGTGCCTCTGAAACCAGTGGGGCGACTGACAAGTCTTGTTTTATCTGCTGATTTTCTTTGGCAGATTCCCAACAGATCATTTTGTCCTCTTTCCCCAGCATGTCCCCCACTGTGTTTTCCCAGCTGAATTGAGAAAGCGTGTTCAACGTTGTCCTGCTGTCTAACGCCAACGTGGGGAAATTTTTGCTTGTTCTGTATAAGCTGAGTGGTCTTTCTATAGTGAAACCTACAGCTGCTAAAATGACTTGAGCCTCGGTGAACTGGGTCTTGTGTTTTCTTCATTATCAAATGGGAAGAGGAAGAGCCTTTTTCTCTTATGCTGGAGTTACTGACATTCTTGTGATCTCCTGTGTGTGTTCCTACCTTTCCTGAACCTCTTCGATACTTAGAAATGAAAGTGTGGGAAGGACAGAAGAAACAGTCTATTATACTCAAGATTTCATGGGAAGAAGTGAGAGGAAACTGCCCTGAAATCCTTCGTGAATGTGGATTTCCTGATACGAGCAGTAGAATGAGGCATCGTTCATACTTGCTAAGGAATAATTATTGCCCGATTCGAGCATGGTAAAACCAGATGCTGTTTTATAGCAAAATAGAGTGTGTAGGCAAATATAAATATAATAGGTGCTATAAATATTATGACATTTTACTACCTTTTTGAAACAGTTGTTGGATGATGGGGTTTCAAAGAGGTGGGAGACATGGCACCCACCCTAAGTAGGTTCCCATCTATTTGGGCAAAGAGGATATACCCAGTATAAAAATAATCAGTACTGCAAGTTAGTATACACTCTGAGTTCAGGTGCAAGGAGGAGGGGTGCCCATGGTCTCGGTGGGAGATAATGGCAGAGATGGAGGTTGAGGCAGGATGGAGACACCCACAGAAGCAGACTTTCAGGGTGCCTAGGTATCAGATTGGGATGTTCAGACTTCATCTGGAATGGTACCTGGCTCTGAGTACTGCACTCCTCTGTAGGAGTTTAATGGGTTCAGCACACGCCCTGAGTCACCGGAGCACATGCAAGCTGAACCTCTCAACGAAGCTTTATCCCTCAGACAATAGGCACCTGATTTATGGATATGCTTTTAAGGAGTTGGCATTAACTAGACTTACCTGATTTGCAAAACCAGATGTACTTATATCATTTAGTCAGGATGATGTTTGTCTTGGATTTTGAATGAGCCCAAAGGTGAAGTTAGAAAGTTATTTGTCAGAATATATAAGCTGCAACTATATATGCAGACTGAGTGCTGGGGCTCTTTGCAGAGGTGGGAGTGGGGTGCGGCAGGGGAGGAGCCCTGACGATGACAGACACTGACTCACTTGCACGTGGGCAGGCGGTGTAATAACGGTTGGGCTTGTTACAGAAATTAACACATTAAAAATAGGAAGAATATATTTTTTAAGAGAAATTCATCCCTGATTGCCAGTTAACATTGAGTGGTATATGAAGACATGGATAAGGGGAAACCAATGGATATAATTTATTAAGACTTTCAAAATACTCTCGACTAGAGTCAACACCAAACACTGCAAAGTAAGTCAGGACACCTGTCTTATCATAGTTCAGAAATAGGTTAAGGGCCATAATATATATAGCCTATGTATGAAGGAGTATAGAAAGCAGAATCCCACGGCAATAGAAAAATGGAATTAGCTTTTATCCATGGGCTTATTATACATGATATGAAAAGGAGAATATGGCAAACTTCCCACATTCACAGGTCACATGAAATTCTTCTAAAAATGAAAATGCCAACCCTACAAGGATGAGCTGCAAGAAGTTTTCTACAAAAGTAGCATAAAATGGCAGATGTTCTCCCCTGTGGAACCATTGAAGGTACGCGTTTTCCCCTTGTGAAAGGAAGGAGGTGCAGAGACTATAAAAATATTCATATTAATAGGATGATGGGCTCTCGACCAACAATCACAGCATAGCAAAGACGACGGTGAAACTAATGAGCTCTTGTGCTCAATGGGCCAGAAGAATGTCGAGCTTTCTCAGACGGTATTGGAACAAATCAGAAGACTCATCCTTTCCAGTGTGCAAAAGCATGATGTTTCCACACTGGGGTGGAAGCTCCCACATCACAGATTGCAGCATTCATATGCACGTTTTCGTGTGGACACATATTTTCGTTTCTCCTGGGGGTATAGTCAGGAATACAATTTTGAGGTTCTATGTTAACTCTGTGCTAAAACTTTGAGGAACTGCCCGGCTGTTTTCCCAGGAAGCTGCGCCATTTTCGAGTCCCACAAGCGATGTATGCAGGTTCCAATTTCTCCACATCCTCGTCAATGTTTGTTATTGTCTGTCTTTGTAATTATCCCTCCTAGGGGGTGTGAAGTGATATCTTGTGGTTTTGATTTGAATTTCTCTGATGGCCAATAATGTTGATCATCTTTTCATGTGCTTATTGACCACGCACATACCTACTTTGTGGAAATGTCTATTCAGATCTTTTGCCCATTTAAAAAAAGTTTATCCTTTTATGATTGAGTTATAAGAATTTTTACATATTCTACATATAAATCCCTTATCAGATATGTGATCTGCAAATATTTGTTCCCATTCTGTGGGTTGTTTTTTCACTTTCTTGATGGTGCCCTTTGGAGTATCAATGGTTTTAATTTCAATGAAACACATATATCTATTTTTTCTTATTGCTTATGTTTTTGGCATGATATCTAATTGCCTCCTCCAGGATCATGAAGATTTATACCTATGCTTTCTTCTGAGAGTTTTTAGGTTTAGCTCCTACATTTTGATATTTGATCCGTTTCATGTTGATTTTTGTGTTTGGTGTGAGGTAGGGGTTCAACTTCATTCTTTTACATGCAGATAACCAGTTTTCCCAGCACCATTTGTTGAAAAGACCATTCTTTTCCCAATTAATTTTTTTTGTTACCTTCTTTGAAAGTTAATTTAATGTAGATGTGAGGATTTATTTCTGGACTCTCAATTCTACTACACTTACCCATTTGTCAGTCTTTATGCTAGTAACACCACCTTGATCAATGAATGTAACCTTGTAGTCAGTTTTAAAATCAGATTGTTAAAAAAAAAAACCTCAAGTGTATAACAAAAAGCAGTAATCTTTTGTGTCATCCTTCTCCATTCCTGGATCCTATCCTCCACTTTCACATTTTAATCTATCTTATTGTTTTATTAGTTTATATTTTTACATCTAAGAAATCTACTTACCCAGTTCTTTTTTTTCCTTTTATTGATACATAATATTTTACATATTTATGGGGTACATGTGAGTGTTTTTTACATGCATAAAATGTGTAATGATCAAGTCAGGGTATTTGGGGTGTCCATCACCTTGGATATTTATTAATTATTAAATGCTGGTAACATTTCAATCCTCTTTTCTAGTTACATTGAAATATAGAATAAATTATTGCTAACTATGGTGACCCCACTCTGCTATTGAACATTAGAACTTATTTCTTCTAACTGTACATTTGTACCCATTAGTTCTTTCTTAATTTAACATCTTTTGACATCATCTACTGTCTTCCTTTATTGGTAGATGGGGGTTGAGTATTTTTACTGGCCCCGTTCCTGCCCTTCAACCTCCAAACATAGTTACATCACAATTTATTAATTTAATAAGTATTTTCATTATTATGACCATATTAGTGTTGCTCACTGCTGAATCAGGGTAATGTATGATTTCATTTCCTTGCTCTGCAAAGTTCTACTGTTCCTGGAGTTGATGGTACCTGCTTTGTTGTTTTTGGAGTTGCTTTGTTTGCTTTGTTTTCTGTACTGCCCTCAAGTATTCCAACAGATCCATAAAGCCCCTCCGACTATTCCTTTCTGAGCATAGCAGGTAACCTATCACCTTGATTTGTTTCCTGGAGGCATCCCTCCAGCTCTGTGTCCTCTGGATTCAGTCTCAGAGCCACCTGCACAGCTGCTGGGCTGGAGTTTTCCTGTGCTGCTCTCCTGAACTGGATACACAGTTTACTGAATCCAGTGTCTTCCTCTTTCCTGGTGCACTGCCGTCTTTTGGTAAGCATGTCCTCCAATAACTTCCTCAGATGGGTGCAAGGCAGGTGAATAATCTGAGACATTGTCTGAAAGTGTCATACTTGACTGATGTCTGGGTGTAGAATTCTGAGTTGAAGATCATTTCTCCTCATATTTTGAATGCTTTCTTCTTTGTCTTCTGGTGTCAGCGTTGCTATTGACAAGCCTGGTGCCATTTGATTCTCCATCCTTTGCTCAGGATCTACTGTTGCTTTCAGCTTTCAGGACCTTATTCCAGGTCTTCTTAAATTTCACAAGGATGAGTCTTTGCAGGGATCTTTTTTATTCATCATGCTGCTCATCCAATGGGCCCTCTCAGTCTGGAAAATCATGTTCTCTGTTCTGGACATTTTATTGTGCTATCTCTTCAATCCCCTTTTGCTTTTTTTCTGGAAATCTTCTTAGTTGGATGTTGGGCTCCCCAATTGACTGATTTTCTTCCTTATTCCTTCTATTCAATCATTTTAACTTATTTTATTCCACCCTCTGAGAGATTTCCTCAATTCTACATCCATTTGCTCTTTGCAATTTTTTTTCAACTATCATAATTTAATTTATAAGAGCTCTCTGAATTTTTATAACTCCTAATCTCATTTCCCGGTTGCAATATTTTTAATCTCTCTGAGGTTGGATCAAGCTATTCACATGTTTTCTTAGTTCTGATGTTTTCTGATTTTGAGCTCTGTCTTTCATCATGGAGATTTTCTTCAAATATCTCGACATCGTGGAAAGCTCCTAGAACTCTTCATGCTTGACTAGGGCTTGGGAACTCTTGAGGTAACCGGTAGGAGTTGGCTCTTTTATTGAAGAATTCCCTAATATCAATATTTGTAGGTCTTGTCTCTAAATTTCTCCAGTGGAAACTCTTCCTCCTGGTGATGGGAATGGGTGGAGTCTACATCCTTGGAGCAAAGTGACTAACAGAGGCTCAGTGTGGAGGAGCAGACTCGGCCTGGTCACTCTCACTGGTTTAAGCATGTCACCTGTCCCCTGCCTTCACTATGCCTGGAATCCTCAGCTTGTAGCCTTTCTGGTTTAATTTTTCCGCCTTTTACCTGGGTGGTGACTGGACTCTAGGCTGGCTTCAGGGCATAGTGGATGGCACTAAGGTGTCCTTATATACACTTTTTCTTTCTTCTCACCAATCTACCTTTTTCTCAGCCCCATATCTTGCGTCGCCTTCCTATGTCTTGCTTTCTTTGATGCAAGTCGACTTTATTGGTACCCCCTTCTGCATGAATTTAGTATTCAGACATCTCATGTTTGCTGAATTTTCTCATCAGTTTTCATCCAACATTTTCAGTCCAACAGTGTCCAAAACATCGTTTCTATTTTTCATGTGCTATTGCCTCCTTTCCCCAAATCTTTCTAAATCCTTTAATAGATCAGGGCTTATATGAGTCGTTACTCAGATCTTCCCAGCTCATGTAAAGGAAGATGGGGAAAAATTACTCATAGTTTTGATGTGCTTATATGGACATTGGAAGGAGCTAGAGTTGAGACAAAGGTGGAAGAGAGCTTAGTGTGTGCCTGTGTTTATTTTTCACGTTTGCTGGAGTAGACTGAAGTTAAGGGCTCTCCTTCTTTAATTGACATGACTACTCTTCTTACCTATTAGCTGAGGAAGAGCTGCAGCTGAGCTTGCTTTTGGTGTGCACGGTACACGTGGCATGTGAGGCATGGGGGACGACATGGGGATTCCCTCCCTGTGCTAACCCCCAAACCTGGAATACTTTCCAGAAATGCTGGTAGCAGTGAAACCGACACCCCCAATGCTACTCTGGCTGCTCCCTGGTCCATCCTGGCACCAGCCACCTGCCAAGAGAGCCAAAGGGTTTCTTACGGAAATCACTTCCACTCACTCCCCACAGACTTTCCCTTCACCTGGGCGGAATCACAGGTGAGTTCACCTTTACCTACTTACATAGTCCCTGCATATGTATATCTCTCCCCATAGTTTCCAGAACCAGTACAGATCATGTGACTTGTTACTCCTCTGAAATCTGTCATCTCACTTCATTCCCCTGGATTGGGCATTTTGACCTCCATTTTACAGATGAGATAACTGAGCCTGAGAGGTTAAATTAGCCGCCTGGGCACACACAGTCACCTGCTCACGTAAGAAGCAGCAGAGCCGATATGAACTCAGGTTGATCTAACTCTAAAGTCTGAGCTCTTTCCTCTACAAACCAATCTCTCCACAAACCACCTGCTCATGAGCACAACTTTATACAGGGCTCTTTCTTGCAGCAGGAAATTATTACTTAAGTTTAAATTAACTGTAGAAACCTCTCTTGTGTATTTTAAGAAATATGCTGTGTTATCTTCATCTCCTCCCATCAGCTCCTCCTTCCTCCTGAGCGACCTCCCAAATTCTTACTCAGCTCTCACGGTGAAATTGGACTCAGATTTCCGGCATTTACGACTGATTTGCACAACCAGAAGTAAAGGTCAATTCCTGTTATTTCCAGAAGAGGGCAGTAGAGCACACACGACATTGCTTAGACAATGAACAGGTGAGCTGAACGGATCCACCTAGAACAATTGTAGACTTGAGACTTGATGAGTTGGATTTCTTGAGCATTTCCTAGCTATCATTCTGGGCCTCACACAGCCTTACAAAGTTTAAGTTTATTTTCCCTTTGCCCCTTTGCCCCGTCTACATCCTTAACTTCCCTTACAATTTCAGCCTGCCTGAGCCCAGGGCAGTGGCCTCCAACTCTGCCTTAAGTAATAAGCTTCTGAGCTTCTCCCAGCTCTCGAAGGAAATGGGTGAAGACTCTGTTTTCTCCAGGCTCTGTTTTCTCCCAAGGACAATCCTAAAAAGTAGCTTAGTGGGTGTGTTAGTGACTCCAAGCGACGGCTAATGGCTGGCTTCAGCGCAACAAGCATTGCCTACCATCTGGCTTGTAGGAGGCAAATCTATACGGGAATTTTTAAAGAAAAAATTAAAAACTAAAAATACCAATAGTAAACACTTACTGTGCCAGGCACTTTCAAACACAAGAGCGCACAGAGGCGATTATGGTCCATATGTGTGTGACCAGGTGAGCTCTGGGTTCATGACCTAGATAATTCCGAGGAGGTAGAGACCTCTCAGAGCTGTTGCAATCACCAAAGAGCTCACTTGGGTGGTGAA
>CAUYSK010081657.1:0-17313 GCA_963575035.1 Avahi laniger
CTCACGCCTGTAATCCTAGCACTCTGGGAGGCCGAGGTGGGTGGATTGCTCAAGGTCAGGAGTTCGAGACCAGCCTGAGCAAGAGCGAGACCCTGTCTCTACTAAAAAAATAGAAAGAAATTATCTGGACAACTAAAAATATATATAGAAAAAGTTAGCCAGGCATGGTGGTGCATGCCTGTAGTCCCAGCTACTCAGGAGGCTGAGGTAGGAGGATTGTTTGAACCCAGGAGTTGGAGGTTGCTATGAGCTATGCTGATGCCACGGCACTCTAGCCCGGGTGACAGAGCAAGACTCTGTCTCAAAAAAAAAAATTTTTTTTCACTGTAGTAGATAATAAGATAGAAAAATCCTTGATAGTGTTGTTTAGGGGGGAAAAAACAAGTTATTAACAAAGTATGCACGATGTGATTCCAGTTTTGTGAAAATTATACCATACGCCTAGGAGGAGAAAAACAAAGACAAAGATGTCAAAATGTTAATGGTGACTCTTTCTAGATGGTGGCATTATGGGTGAATTTTATTTTTCTCTAAGGTGCTTTTCTGAGTTTTTCAGATTTATTATGACGAACAGAATTCACTTGAAATAAGGAAATATTTTTGTAAATATTCTTAGAGTACTGTGGTTTTCACAATTCTTAGTGATCCACTCTTTTTATTATATTTTATAAATTTATACATACTGCTTTTCCCAACACATATGATACACACATGTGATTTACACACCTTCCTTTTTTCTCTAACTTCTTGTACAGTTGGATTTCTTAAAGGCACAATCCCCATATCCTGATTTAATAACAAAATTGCCATTTGGGACATAGCTTGCCTTATAGCCTCAGCAGAATGAGAGAGATCTAGTTAAAGATATTATTGAAAGTACATTAGGATCAGGTAAAGTCATATCCATATGCCATGTTCAGCCTGGGTCATGCCCTCTTTTTACCTACTCAACGTAGTTGTCTTTTATGATTGCTCAACAAGCTCATTTGACTGCCTACTACATGCTAAACACAAGATACTAGAGGGATGAAGATAAATTATAAGCCACTATTCCTGCCATCAAGATAATTCACAACCAAAAAAATTATCTTCAACATAGTTTCCCCTTTCTTGATTTAAAGGGAGAAAAGAAGAGAAAGGAACTGTGGAGCTGAAAAACCAATGTTTTAAAAGGAGAAATTGATGGAAACATGGGTGGCTTATTTCATGTTTACATATCTTTAATCTTGACGTAAGGAATCAAAACCTCTGTGCTGTAAGGACACGAAAAACAATTGACAGAAGATACTCAGATAGCTAATGGACATATTCAACCCCAGAAAAAATAATATTGTTTATATTCATCATAATTAGAATTGTGAAAACTGGAAAAGTTTTCTTAAAAGTAGGAGAATCATTTAATAGATTATAGTACATGTGTATAATGAAATTTGGGTTCACAAAGGTTATCAAAGAATAAAAATGATTTGAAAAATGTTAAAAAGGTAATGTTAAATGAGAAAAACAAAAGTTAAAATTGTATATATAGTATGATCCCAAGTATATTTTTGAAGTATAATTGGAGGTTCAAAGGGCTGTGCTGCTTCTCCTTAACTATAGAAAGCATAAATTGGTGCTAACTTTAAGATGAATTAATGTATTTGAATCTAGTGAGTCCTGAGATTAAGAACAAAAATGTTGGTCAGTACTGAAACTTCTGTAGAAATGTTTAGGCGAAAGATTGCAGAATTCCCCATAATGTTCCTGGTGTTCAATCTGCTGAAACTTGATGAGAATGTGATAATTGTGGGTTAATACTTTTTTTTTTTCCTGGGTGGGCATTGAGGTTTTTTTCCTCCTCTCTATAAGAAGAGGAATCATCTGTCTTAAGTACCTACTAAAAAGCTGCAGGGAAAGATCTGTTGGTTGTAATACTTCATACTGGTTAAGACAGAAAAGCAAAGAGTAACTTTGTTTATATGTAAGCTGTGTATAAGAAGGCCAAATTCTGTGATATTAAAGGCTATGTGTTACATATAAATTTTTGTGTAGTTATATTAGTATTGAATAAATTTATTGGTATTATCTCAAATATAGTTTTCCTGTTACTGGAATGTTTATTCTCACATTTACAAATACTGCAGTATTTGAAGTTTAAAAAACCTTAAGTATGAGATTTAAATAGTATTGAGAACTGCCCTGCTTTTAGGAATGAATTGTATCCATGTTTTAGGAAAAATAAAGATACCAGAGTGAGGGGAAAAGACCAAAAAAGCTGATGCAAGTAACTTGTAGATATGTTTTGTTGAGGAAATAGTTAACTGAAATGGCATAGTTTGCCTAGGTAAAATCTTTATTACTTGCCAGAGATGCAGGTTAAAAAAAAAATCTTTATTAAGTAATGCATTTGTAATTTTTTTCACAAAATAATGCTTGTTCCCTACTATCAGAATAACCCATAATCAAACTATCTTTCTGTTAGTTATAATATATTTCTTTTCCTAAAATACATCAAGATATTCAAGAGCAGTTTATCTCCTTTTAGTAGTTCCAACAAAATAATGCAACAAAACAAATTAGCAGTAGATACTCAGTACTGCCCTTTGGTTTATTTTGTTCTTTATTAGCAAGTTTTATCTACTTTTAAATCTTATTGCTTCTGATTTTAGGATTCTTATGTTGGAACAGCTTTTGGACAGTATAAAGCACTCAAAAGGAGTTCGTCAGCAAGTAGTTCAGTTACATGTTGTTTCTTCAGTTTCTAGTTTCCTGAAGGTAATTCTTTTTTAAAAAATTTTGAAGTATTTGCTTTTTATTTATTTATATTTTTTAATGACTGAAACAAAAATACGTCTAAAACCGCAGCTTCTAGAAGAACCACTTTTTCTTGCCCATCTTGTACCTCTCTTCAAACTTAACTTTGGCTTCCCATCAGGTCTCGTGATTAAGAGCTGGATCTCTGGCTAGGCATGGTGGTTTTCACCTCTAATCCTAGCACTCTCGGAGACCAAGGTGGGAAGGTCGCTTGAGCTCAACAATTTGAGACCAGCCTCGGCAAGAGCAATAACCCTGTCTCTACTAAAAATATAATAGGAAAAATTAGCCAGGTGTGGTGGCCCATTCCTATAGTCCCAGTGACTCAGGAGTCTGAGACAGGAGGATAGCTTGAGGCCAGGAATTTAAGGTTGCAGTAACCTATGGTGATACCACTACACTCTGGCCCGGGTGACAGACCAAAAAAAGAGCAGGGTCTTGAAAGACATCTTTGTTGACAACAGTTTTGTCCAAGGAGATTTCCATATGTACCTGTGGGCATGAGGTGAGATCGTAGTTACAAACTTTCACAAAAAACTTGGTCTTCGACCACTTGGTGATCTTCTTGCCCATGGCAGCTGTCAGTTCATGGGGATAGTGATCAAGTCTAGCCACCAGAGCATGGCTGTAGGGGTGGTCTGAGGTGCCATCATCCATGTTCTTCATGATTATGGCTTAGCATCCAGAGCAGCATCTGGCCAGGACTAGCACCACTTTCCCAGCTTCCATGAGCTTGCCCATTTCAACAGCAACCAACTATAGCAGAAAGCGAGGTTGATGTTCTTTCATTTTTCTTAATCTCCTGATGAAAATGTTTCTGGATTTGGAATTCTCCTTTTACTTTTTTTCCACATAAAACTTACTAGTCAGAAATGAAACCTATAGTCTAAGCTGAGAGCCATGCATTAGGGATTGATGGCCTATGGCCTGTGGACCAAATCTGACTTGTTGTTACATTTATGACTTATTGTTTCTAAGTACAGTAAAATATAATAGGCTTCATTGGTTGTTCATTTTATGAATATTTCTGTTAATGTTCTGAATACATTTATACCTCAGTGATAATTGATTGCCATATTGTTGCTTAGAGGGTTAAAATTCTAGAGTGCTTTGTGGAAAAAAATATCAAATTGTGTTGGTATGATCAGCATGGATTTTTGTGTTCTGATTTTTTAAAGTTGCAATTTAAGTATGAACATATTTGGTTAACCGGAATATACATTCCAAACTGAATAAAAGAATTTACTACAATTGTAAGTTTGAGTTGTTCTTTACATATTTCAGTATGTGGCTGGCTCCAAGGGAAGTTTAGGTCCAGAAGAAGTGAGAAGACTTGCCCTAACATTAGTTATGGGAGGCCTAGAAAGTCCCAACCCCCTGCTGAGATGTGCAGCTGCAGAGGCGTGGGCCAGATTAGCCCAGGTGGTTGATGATGGAGCTTTTACAGCTGGATTAGCTCAAATAAGCTTTGACAAGTAAGTGAATTTTTTATTTAATATTCATGGGCTATGTGTCAAAACTGAGTATAGCTTGCTGGTTTGTTGGAACTAGAAACAACTTCATTCTGAGATTTAACTAAGAAAAGAAAAATTGATAAGTATGGATACTTTAAAATAAAAAAGAACCCCTTTGGCCTGTTGGTCTTGTAATATAAAACTATTACTATTTCAGCTTTAGTCTTTATGTAATAAGAGAAAGATCACTATAATATAGTGATATAATTGACCATCAATGGACTAGACTCTAGGATAATGAAACACTTAGGGACTTTTATCATGTAAAATATGTATATGTGTGTGTGTATATATATATGATCAGTAGTAAGAACAGTCTACAGAGTCTACAGAAAAAGGCTGTAGGCTGCAGATCAGGAAACAAACTGTACTTTCATTTCTACCAGCTTTAGAACTTTGAGTAGGTTACTGAATCCTCTCAGCCAGTCATCCTGTATTCCAAATAAGAGGTCGTTAATACTGCCTTACCTATTTCATAATGTTAAAGTAAATGAGGTAGTAAATATGAAAGTAAAATGAAGAAACAAAACAACTACAAATAAAAGGTCCTGGGCCAAGTGCAGTAAATCCCACCTATAATCCCAGCTACTAGGGAGGCTAAGATGGAGACGCAGTTGAGACCAGGAGTTCAAAACCAACCTAAGCAACATAGCAAGACCGCATCTCTAAAAAAATGAAAACAAAGTTAGCATGGCAGGGTGGTACACACCTGTAGTCCCAGCTACTCCAGAGACTGAGGCGGGAGGATGGGTTGAACGTAGGAGTTCGAGGATATAGTGAGCTATGACTGTGTCACTGCACTCTAGCCTGGGCAACAGGGCATAACTTCATCTCTAAAAGTATTTTTTGTTACTAAAAAAAATTCACGGTTATATTAGTTATAAATATATAATAAATCAGTAGTCATAGTAGTAGTACAGACAGGCTTTTGAACTTCCAGTCTACTGGACATTGGTGTTCAGTTTGGTTGAGTTTGAATTCTGGAATCAGATTACTAACTTGACTCAAATCTCAATTCTGTCATTTAATAGTTGGTTATTTTGTGAGAGTTGCTTTAGCTATCATTTTGGTTGTCTTGTCTGTAAAAAGGAAGTGGTAAAGGCCAGGTGTGGTGGCTCATGCCTGTGATCCTGGCACTCTGGAAGGCTAAAGCGGGAGGATCGCTTGAGCTCAGGAGTTTGAGACCAGCCTGAACAAGAGCGAGACCCCGTCTCTATGAAAAAATTAGCTGAGCATGGTGGCACATGCCTGTGGTCCCAGCTACTTGGGAGGCTGAGGCAGGAGTATCACTTGAGCCCAGGGGTTTGAGGTTATAGATGATGCCATTGCACTCCAGCTGGGGTGACAGAGTGAGACTCTGTCTCAAAAAAAAAAAGAAAGGAACTGGTAATAGCATGAACCACAGGATTGTTGGGAAGATTATAAAGAACAATTGACTGTAAAGCATTTAAGTTAGCAACACAGCACATGAAAAAATCCTAATAAATATTAACTTATTAATATATTTAATTTTAAAATCAAAATTCTTGAGTTAAAACTCTTTCTATGAAATTAAAGTATCTCAGCATGAGTTTTTAGAATGTAACTTAATGATAAAGTAACAATAATACCTATCTTATAAACTTTGTGTGTGTGTATATCTGAAAGACATTAAAACTGTCCATACTAAGATAATCATTAATAGTGTGAAGACATTTTTATTTAAAATGTTTTCCTTTACAACTTCAGTCCCCAGCGCCTGGTACCAGTCAGTGTCCTGTTAGGAACTGGGCCTCAGTTTACCACCTGCGCTCTGCCTGTCCTCTCCCTTCCTGCCCACCCCCCCATCCATAGAAAAGCTGCTCCCTATCGCTCATATCACCTGAGCCCCACCCCACCCCTATCTGTGGAAAAATTGTCTTCTATGACACTGGTCCCTGGTGTCAAAAAGGTTGGGACTGCTGCTTTACAAGATACCTTTTGGGCTATTTCCGAATTTTATCAGGTAACAGTAAATATATTTCTGAATTTTGTAACTATTCATATAAAAAGTTTTGCTTAAGTGACGATATACATAAATTAGTTTTTTTCCCAGTGATTACCATTTATTTTTATTTTCATAATTACAGACTGAAATCAGCAAGGGATGTGATTACCAGAACAGGGCACTCATTGGCTTTGGGGTCCCTACACAGGTATTTAGGAGGAATAAATTCTTCTCAACACTTGAATACTTGCATTAGAATCCTTTATGCTTTGTCTCAGGATAATACTTCTCCTGATGTCCAGGTGAGTACCTCATGTGTTACTTTCTTTGAAATTCATGATTTGTAGATGATGCAGATTATGTTTTTATTGACCATTAATAATTTGTGAATATTTCCCCCTATAGTAAATGTCAAAGCCATTGTTAACCTTGACGGATTTTTAAAATTCAAATCTATCTTCACCTCATACTCGGAGTGTCTGAAGTCAAGTTCAGTATCTTTTTATGAAAATGGATCTCCCTTCCATCTTAGTAATAACATTTACTACTTTAAAGAGCTTAATAGTTGCTAGGCATTACATTCTTCTAAATATATTATCATATTTAATACAGTAATTTAGGGTGTGTAGTCCCATTATGGGGAACTAAAACTAAGGCTTTTCGAAGCTAAGTAACTTGCTCACAGCTGAAAAGCTAATGAATCATGGAATCAGTTCAAGAACACAAGTCATAGACTCAAAATTCATGTTCTCAATGACTTTATTGCTATATATATCTTACCCATTTCTGCCAGTAAACTCATCATTCTCCTGATATCTTAATCAAATATGGCATGATTTTTCTTCCTCTTATTGTTTTACTCCCTTTATCTCATCTTCTCCCTGTCCCCCTTGTTAGTATGTGCCTGGTTACTGTAGTAGCCTCCTCACTAGTCATGTTATTCTTAGGTTCTTTTCTTTCCAACTCCTTCTAGATATAAGGCCAAATTTATTCTCCCAAAAGGTTTTCATCTTGGCGGGGCACTGTGGCTCTTGCCTGTAATCCTAGCACTTTGGGAGGCCAAGGCAGGAGGATCACTTGAAGCCAGAAGATCCTGTCTCAAAAAAAAAAAAAAAAAGATTTACCCTGTCTGGAGTTCCATGACACAGTCATAGCTAAGTGTAGCCTTGAACTTCTGGACTCAAGTGATCCTCCCGCTTCAGCCTCCTGAGTATCTGGAACTACAGGCATGCACCACCACCCCCAGCTAATTTTTAAAAATTTTTATAGAGATGGGATCTCTGTATGTTGCTCAGACTTGGCTTGAACTGGGCTCAAACAATCCCCCCACTTAGGCCTCCCAAAGTGCTGGGATTACAGGTGTGAGCTACCATGCCCAGCTGCTTATTGACCCTTTATTTATGTACGTATATACGTATGTATGTAGAGACAGGATCTTGCTCTGTCTCCCAGGGTAGAGTGCAGTGGCATCATCATAGCTCACTGCAACCTCAAATTCCTGGGCTCCAGCAATCCTCCTGCCTCAGCCACTTGAGTAGCTGAGACTGCAGGTGCATGCCACCACACCAGGCTAATTTTTCTATATTTTGTAGAGATGGGATATCCCTCTTGCTCAGGCTGGTCTCAAACTCCTGGCCTCGAGATATCCTTCCACCTGAGTCTCTCAAAGTGCTAGAATTATAATCGTGAGCCACTATGTCCAGCCTGCTTATTGCTTCTTTAATCAACGTCTCATTCCAGTCCCATCAGCTGACCCATGAACCTTCTCGAGGTTTTCCATTTTTCACCTGTCTTTTAATACAGTACTTTTTGCTTCCATCTGTTATATTCCTCTTCTCTCCCTTCAAGAAGTCTATTCTGAATGAACATAGTTTTATATTGAATACCTTTTGTTGATTAATTTAAACCATGGCTTCCAGTGTCATGAGTTCTGAGTCTTCTTGATTGCTATCTCTCACCTAACAAATAAAAGCTCATTTTTATAGCATTTAAAGTACTATAAGCTTTCTTATACATCCATTGATAAAAGGGATAAAACTTTTTCAGTTCATTTCCTAAAGGGAAAACTTTTTATTTACTTCCTGTTATGGAACATTCAAACATATACAAAAGTAGAATGTATACTGTAATGAATCTGTTATACCTATCATCTACCTTCAGTGGTTATCAGTATATGACCAGTCTTGTTTCATTTAAACCAGAGTATATATTTATATATTAACATATAAATAAAAGTGTACACGTCATAAGTATGCATCTCTACAAACTGAAAACACTATGTAACCAGCACCTTAATTAAGAAATAGTACATTATCAATACCCCATACACTCTACTCATGCCGTCTTGTAGTTAACTACTTGCCCCACCAACAATAAACACTGATATAATTTGCAGCAGGACAAACTAGTCTTGCCTGCTTTTTATACTTTACATAAATGGAATCATACAGTATGTACTCATTTTGTATCTGGCTTTCCTCACTCAAAATTATATTCAAGAGATTTGACATATTATTGCATGTAGTTGTAGATTTTGTTGAATCCTTTTAAAAATTTGAATTTTCATTCTTTCTATATATTAAACAATACACAATTTTCAACAAACTAGATTTGATTCAAGCTGTTAGTTAAAGTACCAAATGTTATCTTGGAATTCTTAGTGCTGAGCTCTTATCTAAATATACCGTTCTAAATTTGATGGTTGTCTCTGAGTTGGTTTTATGAGTTGAATATTTAAAAAGAAAAGTTTTCTTTTATTCATTTATTTTTGGGGGGAGACAGATTCTTGCTCTGTGTCTCCGCTCCAGGTAGAGTGCAGTGGCATCATCGTAGCTCACTGTAGTCTCAAACTCCTGGGCTCAAGCAATCTTCCTGCCTTAACCTCCCAGAGTGCTAGGATTACAGGTGTGAGCTATAGAAGAATTTTCTTAAACTATTAAAGTTCTCTGTTTCTCTTTCCAAATTAGTAGTAGTGTACACACACTTTACTTTGCCGTTACTTTATCACTTGCTTCAAAGAAAGCAGAATTTAAGGTATTTCATGTGTCTTAATTTTAATGCTACTATAAAATGTTTAATTGTTTTTCTCTGTCTTTACAGACCTGGGCATTACATTCTCTGTCCTTGATAATTGATTCTGCTGGCCCACTCTATTATGTGCATGTGGAACCTACTCTTTCTCTTATTATAATGTTGTTGTTAAATGTGCCTCCTACTCATGCTGAAGTTCACCAAAGTCTTGGTCGCTGCTTGAATGCACTTATTACCACATTAGGGCCAGAGCTACAAGGTACGCACAGCTGTTTTTGTGATGTTTTACATGAAAAAATATACACATAAAAAGGAACTCAGTTCCTGGTTTCTTTGCTTGGCATATGGTAGGTGCTCAGTATGTTTTGTTAAATGAATGTGTAAATTTCATTCAGTCTGATTTCTCTTTGCCTTGAAAAGACAAAGAAAACCACATTTAGAAAGGTTAGATATGTCTTAAAAATGCTTTCCTTAACAATTAAAATGACAGACATGAAATAGAATAAAGAGCTCCCATCTCTATTTAAGAAATAAATGACTAAGTCAGAATTCTCAAATATTCTGATCTGTTCAAATTGCATAGTATATGATTATATTAATAGTACATGAAAGTAACTCTTAGCTGATACAAGCAGGACTAAGTTTATTGGCAATTTCTAATTCCACTTTTCATGAAAATAAGATATAACCTACACATAGTCTTAGATTCTTCTTTGCCTAATGATTTGTGTTGTAATAGACCTTTCAGGTTAAGAATAAGTAAAGTACTCTAAAATCTGTCACCTAGATTATCCCTGCTTTTTTAGCAGAAATTGTTCTTCACAGATCTGTAAGTTTAAAACTAAAAGTAAATTTTAAAACCCAATAATATATGTTTAAAGAGTAATGATTCTGTAGGCCACTTATTAAAAGCCTTCTGCTTTTTAATTTAGGTAATAATACTTCAATTTCTGCCTTACGAACTTCCTGTCTGTTGGGTTGTGCAGTGATGCAAGATAACCCAAACTGCCTCGTTCAAGCACAGGCCATCTCCTGCCTGCAGCAGCTTCACATGTTTGCTCCACGACATGTCAACTTGTCTAGCCTGGTTAGCTGCCTCTGTGTGAGTATAGAATTATAAATAAGTCTTTAGTTTCTTTTATTTGACACTTAGATTTATTCTAATACACATTTTAGTTATTCTCTAGACTATACAAAATTATATGTTACATACATTGCTGTTTTTCCTCGGTTCTAATCTTTGGGGTGGTAACTCTCCTGTAATCACTTCTTATCTCTCTAACATATTGATTCATTTTTCTCACATCAGTGCTGAACTTAATATCTGAAATATTGATTCATTAATCTGTAAACACATATTGAGTGTTTATAATGTCCCAGGTACTGTATACATGCTGTAGGACGTGCAAAAATTTATGTGGTTACCTGTCTATTTTTTTTCCTCTTCTTTCTCTATTCTAAATGATTATAAAATTCTTTCCATCCTAGATGGGGAAATAACACCTTTCCTTAATACTCTAGCAACATGTGTAACAATATATGGGTTCTAGTAATGTATTTAATGAATGTAGAAAGGTGAAGGCAATCAGCCAGAAGTTTTGATGAAGTGGTTTGTGATTGTCATTGGTTTTAAGATTTACCTTGAGGGTCAAGGATTTCTATCCTTGCCTCAAAAACTGAGTTGCATTTGGAATTACAACTTGACACAGTTGCTTTTCAACTTTTTCTGCCCCTGCAACATTCACAGCACCCTCCTGTTAGTAACATGGCAATTGAGAATTATTACTTCTGACCTTCCATTTTCAAGCTTGAAGCAAAATATGCGGTATTTCAGAGCTTGAAAGAACCTCAAAATCTAAAAACCTGTCACACAGATTATCCCTAGTTTTGTAGAATGATGTTTGCATAATTAAAACCAATCTCCTCAATAAAAAGATAAACTGAAGACCAAAAAGTCAATTACTTTGCCCAAGGTAACACATCTAGGTAGTGATAGCTACCAGTTTTCTGGGCTCCTCGTTCAGTCCTCAGGTCATTATTCCTTACTGCCTTAGTAGATTTTATGGATAGATCCTATCTCAGCTCTGCTGAGGGCCTAGCTGCGGTGCCCTTCAGGGAAGTCCCATAACCTCTTCCAGCCTCAGCTCCCTTGTCTGTAAAACACGGGGATTACACAAAGTGCTGCATGTAAAAGCACATGTCCTAGGCATTTAATTAGTACTTAATAATGGTAGTTGCTTTTATCGTGTTGACATATATCTTAAACATAGATTGTATTAACCATTGTATTAATTATTGATACTGATAGTCATACAAAACTTTAAAAATAGGATTCTGACTTTTCTGAAAAACTTTTTCTTCCTGTATTTTTTAAATCCTGGTCAGTTTTGTCTTAGGGAGAATAGCACTTACAGGAAAAAGCTTTTACCTATACCATTCAAGTAATTTTACTCTTTATATTTGAAGAACCTTTGCCACAATTATTGAAAAAATTTTCACTCCTTTGCAAGTTGATCTAACTTTTACTCTCCGTTTAAATATAGTGATACTACCATTTTTTTCTTCCTAAATTGTAGTAGAAAATTTCTGTTAATAGCCTTTTAAAATTTCTCCTTTAACTAATACATAAATTTATTTATCAATCAAAGTTTATTGAGAAATGAAGAACAAGACTAACCACTAATTCATAGTGAATAGGATCTGTCAAATTTATTAATTTTTTTTCTTCCCCAGATCAAATAAAGTACATATAAAGAATGTATCAGATTTTTCCTTTCAGTGCAGTCAGAACAATTGAGAAAATCAGAAATAACAGTTACAAATCTTATTCATGTTACTGATAATATTTAAGCTGTAAAATGATGTTTACTATAAAAATACATTCAAAATTACTATCACTGTAGTGTGTTAATTATGTGTCTTAATATTTTGGTAGTAATTTATTCTAAATTTATTAGATTGAATTTATTATATTTTAGAGTATTCCATAAAGCAAGGAAATTGCATTTCATCATTAGGCAAGAATCTTAGGCTGGGCGCGGTGGCTCACGCCTGTAATCCTAGCATTCTGGGAGGCCGAGGCGGAGGATCGCTCAGGCGGAAGGATCGCTCAAGGTCAGGAATTTGAGACCAGCCTGAGCAAGAGCGAGACCCCGTCTCTACTAAAAATAGAAACAAATTATCTGAACAACTAAAAATATATATAGAGAGAAAAAATTAGCCGGGCATGGTGGCGCATGCCTGTAGTCCCAGCTACTCGGGAGGCTGAGGCAGGAGGATCTCTTGGGCCCAGGAATTTGAGGTTGCTGTGAGCTAGGCTGATGCCACGGCACTCTAGCCAGGGCAACAGAGCCAGACTCTGTCTCAAAAAAAAAAAATCTTAGTGAAATGGATTTTTTTCTAACTGCATGCTGTTTAACTTCCATTCTGAACTTGCTCTTAGCTACACTAGCAATTCTGAGTGCTCTTAGCTTTAAAACTTGGCCTCCAAGAGTAAAAAAAAAAAAAAAAAATCTATAATTAACTTCTGATGAGGTAAACCGTTAACTTTTGTCTCTTGCTGGGCACCTGTTTATATGAATACAATCCAGATCACTCCTCTCACATTCATGCCTGTTTGATCTGGTTTTATACTGAGGGTTAATCAGAGATTCCAAAGGAAAACCTAATTATTCAAATATACATTTTAAAATTATATTTTATATCTTTATATCTTGGAATTCTTGAGTTGAGTATTTTCAAGATCTTAGCTCAGCTCATATTTTGTTAAGTTGGAAAGTAAAGTATTTGTGGCATATTTTTTAAGCTGAAGCTAAGCCAATTTGAATGATAGCTATCAACATTATAT
The DNA here is from genome assembly GCA_963575035.1 of Avahi laniger. NCBI lineage: Eukaryota > Metazoa > Chordata > Mammalia > Primates > Indriidae > Avahi > Avahi laniger. The sequence goes on from CAUYSK010081657.1 coordinate 13,151, forward strand.
TTTAATGTTTAGCTGACTGTTGTCAAAGTCATCCTAGTATTTATCTTTTGGTTTTGTCATGACTGGTCTGTCATTTGTTTTTGTGCAGGAGATCTTGTTGGATAATTCTGTGTTGGTAGGTCCCTGACCCTTGATTCCTAACCCTTTTTTGAGTTTTGCAGTGCTGTTTCTTTGTGTCATTTTTGGTTGTAGATGTTTGTTTTCCTCTGCATCTCTTTGTTTAAGCTAACCATTAATGCAAAGTACAGTATGTGTAGCATGTTACATGGTGTTTATTTAATACCAATGTAAACAAATCCTTCCTAACCTTCTCCAGCTGGTGCACTCACTTCTTGCACTGAATTTTGCATCATTTTAATTTAATATATTCATTTTAGAAAGGAATTATAATTACAGTTTAATTTAATTTCTATATTTTGCCTGCATCGTTTGCTTTAAACCACTCTATTCCTCTTCCCAATGTAAATGCTGGAGAATGACATGGAGATAGTAAGCCTCCCATTTTGCTTTGTGTGACAGCTTTCCATCTTTTTCTACCAAACAAGTAAAGAGTGCTTCTAAGCATGCTTTTTCTGAAAGATTGTTTGACTAGCCTGAGTAAATGCTGCACCTGCCTTGTATTATATGCTTGTAAAACTCCAGTTAAAATAACTAGTAGATTTATTAACTTTTCTTTAAAATTGTCTTGAAGAGTGTTTTTATGTGGTTTTTATTTATTTATTTATTTGGTCATTATTGTCAAATATAGCAGTAATCTTGGGCATGAGTAAACTTAATGTTTTTATATTTTAACTTCTCTGTTAATGCTATATACTAGTTTCTAACAGGAACAACAGAGTTCCTAAACATGACTGGAGTGGCATTACCTTGAGGCTTTTCTGTGAATTACATTCCCTTCTGTCCACTTTTGTGAGTTCATGATATAGCTTGAGGGTATAATAGAACATACTTATGAAGCCCTTCCCATCCATATGTTTCACTGCTGTTATATTCACAAACTTTTTGTTCTTTGGCTTCCGATAAAATATAAAATTTAACTCTCTTACGTATGTTTCTTCTTATAATTTGAAAACTAGCTCTACCACCTATTCTTTTTTTCCTGTCCAAATTTAGCCTCTGTTCTTTACAACAAACACATCTACTTTACTCCTGTTTTTCTCACATATGCCAAATCTCATGCCACTATTTCTCAAATTTTGCTTGGAATATCACTATTATACTATGCATATTTATTATTGTAGACCACACCAAACTGACCTTTATTTTCATCATTAGAACAAAATAAATTTAAAATCTTTAGACTTTATTTTATTTGTGAAATCATGGAGTAAAAATTTTTATGCAGAAATCTTTGACTTGTAATTGATCATTTGAATATGTCACAAATCTTATTTGCCATAAGTAGACAGAAGCTATTAAGATTTATATTGCATTTCTAAGATATGTACATATATGTATATTTATCAGTATATAAATATGTGCATGTATATGTATATGAAATTTGCTGTCCTATGTTTGTCTCTACGGAGTATTTCTGGTGAATATGTTTTCTGAGTAAAATTCTTTCTGCCCTTATTTGAAAATGCATTTACTTACTCTATATGTCATCTCAATAAAATGCTATTGTTAGAGACTACATTAACAATAACTAACATTTATTGAGAATTTACTATTCCCTGCTACTGTGGTAAGCACTTGGCATGTTACTTTGTGTTAGCATCATAACAGCCCTGTGTGATGGGGTAGTGTTACAAACAAGGAAACTAAGGCACAGAGAGGTCTAAATAATTTGCCCAAGGTCACACAGATAGCAAATGGTGGATCTAGGACTCAAACTGAGACAGTTTAATTCTAGAGCCTGCATTTAAACCAATATGCTATATTGCCTTTATGGATTTGTGTAAATTTCTACTTAGAGAATTATAAAACATTGTAAATAATATAGTTGCATGAGCACAAATTTATAAACTGCAGATACATCCTTTTAATTGTATTTCTTTTGTCTCTTAAAATTACTTTTACTTATGTAAATTCTCTGTCTTCTAACACTGTCAAAAGGCTTTTGCTTGGATTTGTTTATGAATTGTGTATAATCTAGTACACATATTACTCCTTAAACTGTTTCTAAGTTATGTAATCACACATACTAGAATAGTTCAAGAAGTTTCTATGTATTTAATAAAATATATCCAGCCCATTCTGACCTGGACAGAATCAGCAGGGGATCCAGTGAATATCTGTTAGACTTACTGAGTGCCGAAGAATTTTAGCTCTTTCATTCCTCAAATGGTATTTTTCAGGTGAATCTTTGTAGCCCCTACTTGTTACTGAGAAGGTCAGTACTGGCTTGCTTACGTCAGCTTGTACAAAGAGAAGCAGCTGAAGTTTCAGAACATGCTGTTATGCTTGCTAAGGATAGCAGAGAGGAGTTGACCCCAGGTAATTCTTTTTATCAAGATTATGTCCGAATCAAATGATTATTTTAATCTTATATTTTCCATATGTACATGAGTTTTTAAAACAAAATTTAAAAACTTATCTCTTAACATAAAATTTATCTCTTAATATATGTCTCTTAAAATTTGTCTCTTAACATATAATATGTATGTCTTAAACCTACTACAAGAAACAATCTCTAAGAATTGTTCCGACCACTGATGTTACTGGTTTAGACCAGTGGTTCTTAAACTGAAGTTTCCAAACCAGCAATATCCACGTCACCTGAGGAGTTGTTAGAAATGCAAATTATTGGGCCGCATCTCAGACATAGTGAACCAGAACTGGGAGTAGAGCCCAGCAATATGTGTTTTAGCAATCTGTGTTTTTGCAATCCACATGTTAGTACAGTCATACACCACATAAAAATGTTTTGATGATGTCAGTGATGGACGACATATATGGTAACAGTCCCATAAGATTATAATACCATATTTTTACAGTACCTTTTCTATGGTTAGATACACAAATACTTACCATTGTGTTAAAATAGCCTACAGTATTTAGTACAGTAATGTACTGTACAGGTTTGTAGCCTAGGAACAATAGGCTATAACATCTAGGTTTGCTTACGTATGCTGTATGATGTTTGCACAATGACAAAATCACTAAAGCATGCATTTCTCAGAACATATCCCAATCGTTAAGAAATGTATGATTGCTAAAGTTTGAAAGCCATTGGTTTAGAGCAAGTTTTTTCATAGCAGGCAATTGAAATTGGATTTAGCCCTTAAGTAATTTATCATACATGCCTCCCTTCCCCAGAAATCTTATTTTAATAAAATTTATTATAGATAAATCTGCTACAGTTTAAAGGGTTGTTAATGCTCCTTTTACATTTTAGAGCTGAATTGAAGGATTTTGTAACCAGTAAAATTTGTTTTAAATGTATGTCCCTTCATTTTAAAACTGATGTGAATAATCCAAATTTGCATGTAAATTCAAAGAAACTATTAGCCTACAAAGATACTAATAATAATATCTTACACTTGTATGTGTATAAAAGTACTGTCATACTTTTAGAGAGTCACAGACTTTAATATCCAATATGTTAAAGCTTTCAGATCCACAATGTGTTTTACTGTAAATACTCTATGCTCTTCAAATAACAGTTTTATTATTATATTAAAACTTTTGCTTAAACTAACTCAATCAGCATGGCTGGACTGCTATACAGACATACCTGGGAAATTAAGTAGTTTCAATTCCAAACCACCTCAATAAAGCGAGTTACATGAAATTTTTGATTTTCCAGTGCATATAAAATTTATGTTTATACTATAATGCTAGCATTATGGTTAAAGAAACAATGCACATACCTTAATTAAAAATTACTATATAGGCCGGGTGCAGTGGCTCTTCCCTATAATTCTATTACTGTGGGAGGACGAGGTGGGAGGATTGCTTGAGGCCAGCAGTTTGAGACCAGCCTGAGCAAGAGCGAGACCTCGTATCGACAGAAAAATAGAAAAATTAGCCAATCATGGTGATGTAGGCCTGTAATCCCAGCTACTTGGGAGGCTGAGGCAGGATGATTGCTTCAGCCCAGGAGCTTGAGGTTGCAGTGAGCTATGATGGTGCCACTGTACTCTAGCTGGGGTGACACAGCAAGACCTTGTCTCAAATTAAAAAAAAAAAAAAAAACTTTATTGCTAGATAACGCTAAT